>CAAKHF010024739.1:0-12988 GCA_901007745.1 Hippocampus kuda
TTGGCTCATTTCGCTGTCAATCATAAAGAGATTCAGCCTCAGACAGATCATCCAATCATCATGCAGAAAAGCTCAGCGTCCGGGCGGGCCGATACACGCCCACTGTCCATAGACTACCAGAGACGCTGAGCGTCCAATGGGCGGAACAAAACCAGCATTTATCCAATGACTCGTCTCGTTTCAATGCATTGGGACAACCTACCCTGAACTCTCTCGACGCCCAGCGTCTGCGCTGTAGACTCTCAGTGTCTACTCAGTTCAAAGCACAGTGAAGCTGCGGGAATGAATGAGTAGAGCAGGGGTGTCAAACATACTGCCCGCGGGCCGGAACAGACCCAAAGAAGGTTTGATCAGGCCCGCAGGATAATTTAAAAGTGAAAAAATGCGTATAAGACTCGGAATGAATACTTTAATAAGGTGCAATTCATGGAGTATCTGCTAGGGGACACACTGTTTTGACCAGAGTAAAAGACAACATTGTTTTGATCAGAGAAGAAGACAATAGCAGTCTCTGTCACTGAGACAGACCCAACACAGCAGACGCTATCAAGGACATGTGAATACTTTATTCTTTACACATTTAATAGCACTCTCCTTAGTTTGTAAGATGTATGCAGGGTTTACATTTAGATTTTATATGCACATGTGTAAATGGTTTAAAAATTCCTTTCTTTATAAATCTCGTTGAATCTTAAAATGCATAACTATATTTTTCAATACCAATTACTTGTTAAAGTTTTGTGCCTTTTTACAATCAGTGGGATCAGTTGCAATGCATATATTCATTCATTCATTCATCTCCCGAACCGCTTCATTCTCACTAGGGTCGCAGGGGGTGCTGGAGCCTATCCCAGCTGTCTTTGGGCAGTAGGCGGGGGACACCCTGAATCAGTTGCCAGCCAATCACAGGGCACACAGAGACGAACAACTATCCACCCCCACACTCACACCTAGGGACAATTTAGAGTGTTCAATCCGCCTGCCATGCCTGTTTTTGGAATGTGGGAGGAAACCGGAGTACACGGAGAAAAGCCACGGGGAGAATATGCAAACTCCACACAAGGAGGCCGGTACCTCTGCACTGTGAAGTCGACGTGCTCACCACTGGACTACCGGGCCGCCCGCAATGCATATATGTGAATGATAAAAGTAAATTGCACATTTGTCGAAGGAAATCTAAGGAGCTTCACGAAATGTTTTTTAAAAGATATGTTCATTACATTTCAACATTTTCCTAGTGTTCTTGTGCTTCTTTCGACCAAAAACAAAGGAAAGACATATTATTTTGGTTATTTATATAAGAGTCTGGCGTAATTTTAATTGTCCGGCCCACTTGATATCTACTGAGGCCATATGTGGCCCACAATGTGAAATGAGTTTGACACCCCTGGAGTAGAGAGTCACATCGTAACCAGTAATAAGAAGCTGATTCGGAACAAAAGTTGAGCGCGGTATAGCGTATATTTAGTCAATGACATGCACACACAATTGTATGTACACACATATATTTGGTCACTTATTTTTTGACATTTTAGGGGAAGCTGAGCTTCCCTTGCAGTATTCGAGCAATCACCTCTGGTTGTGAAATAAAGGGATCAAGAATAAAAGTAAAAAGTCTAAAGAAAATAAATAAACACTCACTTCCCACCACCTTTTCCACCACAATGATGCTGTATTGTTAGATAACATAAAAAGGAAGAAGCCAAACATTGTCTTCTGCTCCCTTTCTTGGCTCTTCCTTCGGCGAGTGCCATCCCTCCTCCTCTCACCAAGGAGGCTGACGTCTGACAGCGGCCACAGCTCTGCCTACGCTGCCTGGTGGGCGACGAAGCCGCCGCCAAGTATAAATAATGCTTGCGGGGACTCCCAAGTTTCATTCACTCCCCTGTGAAGCCACAGCGACTGAGTCCCCGGAGCCGAACGTCAGCAGAGATAGCAGCAAGCAGGCACTTCGTCGCCGCGCAGGCTAACTCGCTTTCGATTTTACTCACCATGGAGACTCGCTGGACCAAGAGGAGCTCCAGAACAGCCCACAACTTCAAAAGTGAGTTGCCGTGCACTCAACATGTTTGTATCGCCTTGCATTTTAGATGAAACATAAAAATGCATGCTTTGAGTATTTTTTTGGTACTTAGTCGGGTGGGAATTTGAATAACTGGAAACATTCATGAACTAGGAAAAAAAAGTGACTTTATTTTGTTTGTTTGTTTGTTTATTGAACATGTAAACAGATAATGGAAACTACCAAATTGAAAGTTGACTCTTACTAGGGAACTTATACAGTTTGGACAACTACATTTTAGCATAATTCTGACTAAAACAAAGCAATTGCATGTTGATTTTATAGATTCATACAGACTACTCAAGTCAAGGAGGAATTCAGCAACGATACAAATGCATGCAATATAGTTGCATATGGAGATTCAATGACCTGCAATGGGTTAGAAGACGAAGAAAAAAAAACAGAACCAAGGCTGGCAAGATGTTTTGTAGGTATTTTTGGATTGGATGTGGGTGCATTTTTGTTATTTTAATAATCAGTTGGATCACAGGGACTCATATTTCATTGCCAACTCCACATTAATGTTATTGCTCTTCAATAAAATACTTTAAAACTTGATAAATTTCTACTTACAAATAAATCTGCTGAAATATCATGCTTTCTTGCATAGGCATCTTCCTATGACAAAACAAAAAGTTCATATTTTGTTTTTTTTTCTCACATCCATCCATCCATCCATTATACGAGCCAAGCTGGACCCTATTTCAGCTGACTTTGGGCAGTAAGCAGGGTACACCCTGAACTGGCTTCAAGCCAACACGCAAGGCACGCACAGGCAAACAACCATTCACACTCCCGGTCACACTTAGGGACAATTTAGAGTGCTCCATTAACTTCATTTGCATGTTTTTGGAATGTGGAAGGAAACCGGCGTTCTCCGGAGAAAAAAAACACACAGGCACGAGGAGAACAATGCCAACTTCACACAGTTCTTCTACATTCACAACATGGTCACATGGTGCGTTTCCACAATACACTGATCTTCAATAGAAGAGCTGATCAAAACGATGTACTAAACAAATAAGGACATTTCTAAGTGACCCAAATCTTTTGAGGATGAGTGTATATTGTTGATGTAGTATATGAGTACATATGGTTCATGTTTTGGATGTCACATAGTGCCGGTTTATCTAGTTATTGCTATTGAGGGTTTTTTTTCGTTTCCTTTTTTTAAATTGTCCAATTCCTTTTACAAACTGGATGTTTATGCAATCATGATTTGCCATGCGGTAAATAAGACTTACCAAGATTTTGGATTGGTGTCTTCTTCCATTTGAAATCCCAGTCTCGTGTTCTCGTGAAGGTCCAGCATAGATAAGGGTTAAACTTGAGGACAGGTCAAGGGGTGAGTCACTGGAAAATCTTGCGTCCAACAGATGAATGGGATGTTCATCATCATTTAATGACTGTACTTTTACCACCGTAGTCTTTTTTGTGTGCCGTCATCCGAGCTTTGCCGAGGCACAGTGAAGTAACTGAAGCCGGAGTGAAATTGATCTCAGTCTAAGTACGGTACAGCTTTTATGTGTGCCTTCTGCTCAGCAAACTCCTCAATGGAAAGGTTCATTTTCCAGGACATCTGTACAGTATTGTAAACTCAGTGGGTTAATTACCGTAATGTTTTCCTTTTTTGTTGATTTCCATATGAATGGATTCTTGGGAAAAAAAAACACGTTTTTTATTGATTGTTTACTCTGCGCCGCTCCTGTTTAGAGTTATGTCACTCTGACATTGGAGACAGGACTCCCAATGTTAAGTGATCCAGTAGATATGAATGGTTGAATGATTTCTGGCATCTGCACAAGTCTCAGAAAAGAAGTCACAAATCTTTTTGCGCAGAAAAACAACCAGTGGCTACAAAAGGCTGCACAGAAAACAGTCGGTGAGGCCAAGAGCTAATGTCAAAACCTCTTTCTTAATGTATCTTTATCTGATGTCTACATTTTCCAAACAAACTCTGAATCCTGCATCTATTGACCTGTGTGTTTGCTGATTATTTCTGTTGTTTGTTTTTACCACTTCTGTCCTAGGTGGATTGTCTCTGTGGCTGATCTTGTGGCTGGTGGTGGTGAAGCCCAGCAGTGTGGCTGCATGCCCCAGGCTTTGTGTGTGTTACCCTTCACCCATGACAGTCAGCTGCCAGTCCCAGAACCTCACCATGGTTCCGACCAGCGTGCCCTACGACTCACAACGTGTGTTCCTGCAAAACAATCGTATCACAGAGCTCCGTACGGATTCTTTTGGCTTTGAAACACAGGTAACAGTGTGTGACCGCCGTGTACTTTAATTGAGGTGTTTGGTGGATAACTCTGATTCCCCCTCCCCCCCAACCCCACTCTTCTTTGACGCAGGTGCTTTGGCTCTATGGCAATAACATCACATGGATTGAAGCTGGGGCCTTTAGTAACCTCAGGGTGCTAGAGGAGTTGGACCTGGGCGACAATCCTACACTGAGGCGCCTAGAAGGTGGAGCTTTCAGAGGGTTGGAGAAGCTGCAGAGTCTGCACATGCACCGATGCAAGATTGCCATGCTACCCCATGACCTCTTTCACAAATTGTACAGTCTGCAGTTTCTCTACTTGCAGGTGAAGTTTGCATAAATACACATTGAACAAAGTGTACGGTTAAGCTGGCGTGCTGAAAACATCCTCCAATTTGTTCCACAGTGGATAAATTCAATATAAGCAAGGATATTTTCTCATAAATACCTGGACCTTATCAACGGGGTAGCTGAAATTGAACCAGTAAACCATTACTTGGCTCCCGCGATACCCCGAACTAAGCCTTGCTGCTACCTTCGCAATAAAGCAGATTTTTGGCTGCATTCTTTATGTTCAGATATCCATTGCTTGAAGTGTAGCAACCCTTACACATATTATTATGTAGGTGCTAATTAGCATCTACAGAAGAATGACTCGTGAGTGCAAATTTGAGAATTAGCAAATATTCTTAAAAAAAGAGGTTTTAAGATGTTAACGTCATTCTCGGCTAGAGGTTACTGTTAACTCACGATAAAACAAGAGAATCACAGATGCATTTAAACCACATAGCCACTGCTACCAATGCTAGCCTATAATGGGAAATGCTAATTGTTAATTGGCATTTTCCAAACAAGATGCTAATTAGCATCTACAGCATAATAGATGTTAATTAGCAATTAGCATTTCCCATTATAGGCTAGCATTGGTAGCGGTGGCTATGTGGTTTAAATGCATCTGTGATTCTCTTGTTTTATCGTGAGTTAACAGTAACCTCTAGCCGAGAATGGCGTTAACAGCTTAAAACCTATTTTTTTAAGAATATTTGCTAATTCTCAAATTTGCACTCACGAGTCAAAGCAAAATCTCTCATCCAACTCGATGATCCAAATCTCAATTACTTGTTTTGTAATATGATGTTTTGACATTGTTGCAGGAGAATCAGCTCCACTTTCTGCAGGATGACCTGTTCTCAGATCTGGTCAACCTCACCCACCTCTTCCTCCACGGCAACCGCATTCGTGTCCTTTCTGAGAATGTTTTCCGAGGCTTGGTCAATCTGGACCGCCTCCTTCTTCACGACAATCGAATCAGGCAGGTCAACCGTCGCGCTTTCCGCGACCTGGGCCGCCTCTCCATTCTTTACCTGTTCAACAACTCCCTTGCTGAGCTCCCAGGCCAAGCTATGAAAGACACCCAGGGCATTAACTTCCTCCGTCTCAATGGCAACCCTTGGTCCTGCGGTTGTGAGGCCCGCACCTTGTGGGAGTGGTTCCGCAAAGCCCGCATTTCCTCTTCTGAGCTCATATGCTCATCACCGTCCCAGCGTCGAGGCCAAGATCTCAGATTCCTCCGAGAGCTCGACTTTGCCCTCTGCCCAATGCCTGACCCTGGATCCCTGGCCGGAACCACGACGACCACCTTTAGCACCAAGACACGCTGGTGGTTCTCCAAGAACAAGCCCGTTTCTTCCTCCAAGGTCAATAATCAGAAGACCACAGAGACAGGAAAGACATTCCCTGTAGGGAAGCAACAGTTTTTCCCCAAAACCCACTTCGACTCATTTCCTCCCAAGTATGAACTATCAGATGACGAAGTGGCTCTCCCAAAGCTCGACCCAGAAGAGTACTGGGACAACTATGTCAACGAAGATGCTGCCATCCGCTGCTTTGAGCCCGAGTGCTCCCCAGGCTATGACAATTCAGCTTTTACATCCTCATTCTCATCCATTGCCACAGGTCCAGCTCTCCCCCACCGCCTCTACGTCTGTGTAGTTGCTTTCTGCCTTCATTTACTTTTTGGCTGAATCCACCATTCGTTCAGCCTTTCTCTCATTCCTCCGTCCTGCTCTTTTCAACTCAAAACAAAAGCCTGGGATCTTGATCACTTTCAGTCACTTCCTTGACCCACAAGTAGGGGGCGTTACACAATGACAGGAAATGGACGAGGGAGTAAAAATCTGTTTTCAGAAGCAGATACTCTGCCAGTTGAGGCAATACAAGGCTAAGCATTATTGTTAATTTGGCTGCTGCTTACCAGCATATGTGGCCTTGACAATAACAGGGGTCACATCGTGGAGACTGTGATAGGTGTCGGAACAGCACCCGTCGATAGACAGCACAACACACTGTAGGGTGTAGGGGCATGTAATTTGTTTTGCTCATGTTGCAGCAAACTATGCAGCAATTCCACCTTCTTGTCTAGAGGTATTTTCTACACGAACTACTAACAGCATCTGTACTGCTGCTTTCATTTACATCACCAATGAAGACAAAATCCTTTAAGCACCTGGCTTTGCAAGACGTGAAAATCAAAGAAAAATCATTCTTAGAAGGTACACGCCAATAATTTGGTTTGAATACTGTATTTCTTCTCAGATCACAGATGAGAAGGAGAGACAGAGAATTTCATTGCAAAATAAAATGAAAATGAGAAGTGTGGAGTCGCTGAGAAAAAGCGATTGGCCAAGTGCAGGATTTGCAGCCAAGAGTGACTCTCTTCTCTGAGATTCCTAGTCTTGTGTCATCCCAGCGATGCCAGCAGCATAGCCGCCCACACGTGTCCACGCAGCTTGAAACACCTCGAGGAACTTCAAACATGCATCACACGACATACGTCATGTGTCATATGCTTCTCTGCACTTCCTCTGCACTACTTTTCCCTTTTCACTCAGTTGCATTTAGTAATGGACACGAAAACTAAATTGGCTGGTTAAGTCAAACAAAATAAAATCAAAAATGTTTTGTATTTTTGGTTGGTTGTTTTTTGCATTAGATTATTAGCAATTGGCGTTGATCATGGAAAGAATAAGTAGATTTTTATGTTGAGCATATATTGTGTGTCTGAAAATCTTTAGTAGGGAAAATAATTTCTAGATATTCTACAGATTTGCTGCAGTAGCCTATTTACAATACAATGCATCCTCATTTATATTTTTATTTATTCATGTATTTATTTATTTATTTAGACATGCCAACAGCTACAGCTTTATTGAATTAGACAACATGCTTTTAGATGGCGTGAAACAAACTTTTGTAAGCTGCAGTACTCACTGAAGCCGTACTCACTGTATAATGTATTGTCAGGTTTTTACCAAACTGCTTTTGCATTTGATCTGATAACTCACCAAACGCTGTGGTTTTTCAAATGAATGCTGGCAGAAACTGGTTTTTTTTTTGTTTTTTGTTTTTTTGCATTTTCTTCTTCTTTTTTGAATAAAGAAATGATCAGACATAAGCGAGTGGCAGTTCCTTGGTTTCATTGCATTCAGTGGCTGAGTCTGGTTCAAAGGAATTATACGTCTGGAACAAACCTTCAGATCATGTCGTGTCCACTTCATTAAAAACAATATTACATCAACATTTACAACAAAAAAGGACTTTGAAATAAATCTCGATGTTGATGTCACTTATGAAGTCGTGAGAAACGAGTTTTGACATTAAAAGATTACAGATTTGAAGTGAGTCACTCTCCTTCATGCTTGTTGTTGAGTCCATGAATTGTGAGCCATTCACGTGAGAGTGTGTTTGTATCTGGTAAAGTTGATTAATAGCAACACTATTCACTCTTCACACGTACAGATTGGGGCTATAATATGTACATGAGATGTCCAGAATGTCTTGGGGAGGGTCTGTTGGCAGAACAAAGGTGTGATTCCAAGCATGGGGCCAAATAGTGTACCGTACATAACATATACTTGTAGATGCAGCGATAACTTGTCCTGGAATTCACACACCCCCTCAACAGAATCCTAACTGTGATATTGCTGATTCAAATGTGATAGTGATACACACACACGCGCACAACACGCACAAACACACATGCACACGCACACAAATCAAAAATACTGTACTGTAATTCAAGGAGAAAAAAAAAAAAAACGCAGTTCAAATAGAAATCTTGTGAGACTTCGGCTTTGTGAGAATCTAAAAGAGTTTTGTGTTGTGATGACGCCACAAAAGCATACCAGTTAGGAAAAGTGATGAGATTCATCAAACCGAAAATTGCACTTACTTTAACATGGAGGTATGATAAGGTCTGGCTGCTTAATACAATACAGGCAAAACATATCATTGAATTATAAGTTTTTACATCCATGTACTGTGCAGTACTCACAAAAACAAATATTTGGCTTTCAAGTAAAATTTCAGGATGAACCTAAAATGTATTACAACCTTTGCAGGTGATGTTCGTTTGACCTTCTCTAAACCTTTGTGTGCAAATGTCCAACTGTTTTTGCCCAACTTGCTGTTCTCAAAGAGCTGAACAGCAAGATTCACAACATCTTTTTGATCCATAAACTGACCAAGAGACTATCAAGGACGTCCACTTCTACAGCTTTCTGTGACTCTTCCATTTTCTCTGTTGCGCCCTGCTGATGACACTCTTTGACACGCTAAGCTCAGTGGTGTAAATATCGACGGTGCAACCGATGCAATGCACTGTGGCCCAAATGGTGTTAGGGCGCCATGAAGGAGGGAAAAAAAACAGCTGTCTAAAATTCCCACAGACAAATGATTTTAGAAATAGAATAATTCTGGCTGGTGAGTCACGCTAAGCGGCTCATCAGGAATACGGAAATGATCATTTGCCCAATCACTTGTTAGTCATAACGTGTATCGACATGATGTGAAGCATGCAAAAAAAGAAGTTAGCTGTGGGTTAATTCTAAATGACTATGGTGGACTTCACACATCGAGAACTCTACGATCTTATTCTGCCTTCATACGCCAATGCATAAAGTTATATATTATAGCAACTTTCTCGTGTAGTGCAAGCCTACCAGACCATTTCCCAGAATTAGTGGAATTTAAATTCAGAGCAAAGTACTTGTGACCTATTGTTGTTATTTTTGGAATGCCTTTTGTACCTGTATATATTCAAAGAGATTTTAAAAACTGAATACGATGCATTGGAACATTTTGTTGTGATCCTGTATTTTTAATCTTCAAAATACAAATCACAATATTAAAATAGCAATTTAAAAAAATAACTGCACAAATACATGGTGACGATGGTCGTTCTCTCGAATGGCTGTGCAGCTGTGTGTTGAAGCGTCTATGTGGGTAGCATGCGCTTGTGTTTAGGGCAAGGGTCTGGGCACAAAAAAATGTTTTGCACTGTGGCCTGTCACCATGATGTTACTCCACTGCCTAAGCCCATTGGCCAATTCCCACTGAGAATACCTGTATCATGTTTGAGCCTATGCAGGGGTGAGATACTCCTGACTGAGTGAGGGTACTCCTGATGGCAGATATCCTTGGTCACTGACCAATGCTTATGTGCAATTTCATCACATGGCTTACTTCAAAGACCTCCTCAATTCCGACATACCTTCTTTTGGAGAACCAGAGTCTGTGGACTCTGACATATGCTCTCTTTTCTCTGGGGTTAAAATCACCGCGGTGCTTAAAGAGATCCTTGCAGCAAAGCCCTAGTAGTGGATAATATGGTCATGAGCTGTGAGTCGTGAACAAAAGAATGAGATCCCGTATACAAGCGGATGAGATGAGTTTACTCTGTAGGGTGTCCGCGCTCTCCCTTAGAGATAACGTGAGAGGCTCAGAGTCAAGCTCCTCTTGAGAGGAGCCAAATGAGGTGGCTTGGGCATCTTAACAGTATGCCTCCTGGGCGCCTCCCTGTTGAGGAGTTCCGGGGAGTGTACCACACGAAGGACCCCTCGAGGTTGACCCATTTGTGGTTATCCTTCATATATTTCTACAGTATGTTCCCATTTCAGAACACTGTAGGCGCTTGCATTGTATCCCCGCAAACTTCCTGTGCACTACGAATGCGACATACTGCATTTTTTTTTTCTCGCACTGATGACGTACATACACAGCACCTACTCCTTGTCTTCCAGAATATCTGTGCTATTTTTCCCCTGGCCTTGTGTATGAGCTTTTTATGCTGTCACTCATTCTTTGTCTGGACACCATGTCTCTCTCTGTTGCTGTCACGCACATGCAGATGCTTCAAACATGTGCGTCGGCCCTTATGAGTTGCTGTCTCATTGACGTGCTTTGGTGACGTTCACTCTTGCACATGTCATATTTGGCTAAGACAACTGACACATTGGCACCCTGGTTTCTATGGCTCCAAAAGAATAGAATAGAATAGAATAGAATAGAATAGAATAGAATAGAATAGAATGGAGCAGCCAGAGACCCATAACATGCATAACCGTTAAACTACCCTGCAATGGACCAATTCTTTTTGTCTTGCACATATAAACCTGAGTCTTCGGGTCTATCATTCCTGTCGACTGTCAATCCTCCAACAGTGTGAGAACTAAAATATTAAGGCCATCCAATGAGACCCAATACAAGAGTTACTGTGGATCAGAAACATTCAGTCATATTCCTTTTTAGAGTGACAAAACAATGTGATCAAAGTTTTTACTGTGTAGATAGATAGATAGATAGATAGATAGATAGATAGATAGATAGATAGATAGATAGATAGATAGATAGATAGATAGATAGATAGATAGATAGATAGATAGATAGATAGATAGATAGATAGATAGATAGATAGATAGATAGATAGATTGGATTGGATTGGATACAACTTTATTGTTAAAAATAGATAGATTATAACCACAATTCGGAATGGTAACCCTACTTTGAAATCCTAAAACTGTGTTATAAATTGTGACCCTACTTTCAAACCCTAACTCTAGTTTAAAATCCTATTTTGAAACACTAATCCTAGTTAACAACTAGGGAGGTTCGATACCACTTTTTCCCAGGCCAATACCAGTACGAGTACTTAACTCTTATATACCAAGTAACTGATACCACCAGTACTTTTAAGAGACAGCATTTGTATTAAACTAATGACAAGAGTGTAACCCTAGTTCAAAAGCCGATTTTGAAAGCCTAACACTTGTTTAAAACCCTACTGTGAAATCCTCACCATAGTTTGAAACCCTAACCCTAGTTTAAATTTGAAAAACCTAAATATGGATTAAAACCCTACTTAGAAACCCTAGCCCCAATAAAAACCTACTTTGAAACACTTAACTCTAATGCAATACCCTACTTTGAAATCCTAACCATAATTTAAAATCCTACGACAAGGGAAAAGAGGAGAGTATGGTGAGATTAGGGCATGTGACTCCTGTGATTTAAGATCACGTGCACAACTGTTATAATGCAAAACAATTTGAGTCTGAAACAAGAGTAAAACTGTAAACGTGGAATTGTTTGTCAAGAAAACAAAAAAAGATGACTACTATGAGCATGCATGAGTCACACGCCACCTCGGCTTGGGAGATTTGACAGCCTTTGTTTGTTGACACAGTCACACCCTTTGATGTCGTCAAGCATTTACATTTACACGATTTCTATAAATGTGAAGGCCACATCTTGGGTAACAAGCATGCTTCCGCTATTATTTTGGTAACCACATATGGTATTGGCTTTTGGATTTGAAGTACAGTAATTGAGCACATCCATCTGGTCCTTGGCAGATTTTTTCGTGCATTTGTCCATCTTTTGGATCTCATCGTCAATTGTTCAACACTAGAGGATATTCAGGGATTACTAAAAGTAACAAAAGTACACAAGCCCTGTATTCATCTGTGCTACTATTGTTGTTATGCACTGATTTTCAATTACAAGTACCAGAAGTGTGACTTAAGCAGGATGAAGAAGCTTAGATCAGAGATGATATCAACATTTAAACGAGTGCCAAAATATTACATGAAAGGATTAGCAAATAGAATGAGGTGGTGGAGTCCAATATGCATTGCCCATTGACAGACAATTAGTCCAATTCAAACAATAGTTTAATCCCTTTTTCTAATTGCGGCCTGAGATAATACATTTGTGTCACTTTTCCACTTGTACAAATATTTATGGAAGGGTGCATTTTTGTTGGAGGAAAACACAATTTACAACTATGATACAACTCAAGACATACAGTATATACTACATGAGTTCACAACAATGTTACGAAATCGCTCTCAAACTGGGATCCCCGGACATCCAGGGGTTCACGAGTTGTAGCTTGGGGGTCTGAAAAATGAGTAGTTGTATCAGTTACAGAAAGCTAATTTCCCACTAATGGGGACCAGAATGATAATAAAACAAACATACTCAACCAATCACTTGGCTTTGGTCCAGTTATAAAAGCATAGACTTTGGGAGTGATAGTTCTTCAAATACTGGCTATTCACACACACAAACCCTGTTGAAACACGGGCAGACTGATCATATTACAATTCTCAAAGGCACAAATTTCTCCCACTGAGTGAAAAAGGGAGTTATGTTGATATGGCTCAATCGCAAATTTGTTCTTATCTCATTCTTAGTGTGTACTGTACTCCATCCAGGCAAGGCGCCACACTGCCCAAAGAGCAGAAATAGCCGGCATTTGTTTGAATTATTTTTTGATTGCCATTCTTTTTCAATATTCTTATGAACTTTCTTACTAATTTATTTTC
>CAAKHF010024740.1:0-16538 GCA_901007745.1 Hippocampus kuda
GCACGTTTGCGATTATGGGACCGAAAAAGACCCCACCACAGGTTAGCGTTAAGCCGAAGAAGACGAAAATTATGATCGAGCAGAAGAAGGACATAATCGAAAAACACAAACGAGGTGTGCGTTTGCGTGACTTAGCGTCACAGTACCAGTACGCTAGGTCTACCATTTTTAGTCAGCAAAAAGGATCAAGAGTCCCCTAAGAAGCAAAGAAGAGAAGCCACACCGGAGGTTGAGTGACCTACAGTCCCTATGGAAGGTGACTCTCCTTCCAGTCACTCCCTCCCTCTCTCCTCCCACTCCATTCCATCAACCCATCAAATACCATCACAAAGGAAAATAAAACCACTTTATTATACAGTACAGTGTACAGTATTTCTTTAATTACAATACAATTGCACATTTATTATACATAAAATAAGGTATATTTTTGTGTAGCTTTAAGGCTTATTTAGTAGAAAATTATTTTTTATGGGGACCTGAGAACGGATTATTCTCATTTTAATGGTTTCTTATGGGAAATAAATGTTCGGAATAAGAACTTTTCGCCTTACACACACTTTCTGGGAACCAATTATGTTCGTAAACTGAGGTACCACTGTACATGGAGTACAGTACTGTATATGTTGCTCTATGTGACTCGTTGATTTGCAGATTCTCGCGGACCGTTTGCGGACTTTAACAAAAAAAAAAAAATATATATATATATATATATATATATATATATATATATATATATATATATATATATATATATATATATATATATATTTTAAACCTGTTTATGTTAATTGTATGCTACTTCGCGGATTTTTGTTTATCGCGGGGGTTTTGGTCCCCATTAACCGCGATAAACGAGGGATTACTGTATACCTTTTTGCGCTTTGCCCCGCTTGTCTTGTGACATAGCTTTTTGAAGTCCTTTTTCCACCTCAACCTCATTTCACGTAGCAGTGGCACATCTTTAGGTCGACACTAATGATGATTTGTAAAGTTCGATTAGTGCCAGTTCCTCGTAGCTTACAATCAGAAAACGAGACAAGCTTGTTTAAATGTAAGTACCGGTAAGCACTAGCATTGTTAAACATGCCTGTTTAATTTGGCCTGGACCAAAGATTTGGTTGCACTGCGGAATTGTTTTAGGAGTTTGGCTGTCGCTTTGATCAACACGTTTTCATGAAATACGCACACACAAATGAATGACTGGAAAAGGCGTGCTTCAAACAAATGATGAGGTTCGCTGATTCTGCTTGAATTGTAAATGTAGCTGGAGATTAAATGCTTTCCCCCTCTTTAATACTGTATTTTACAATACAAACTATATCGATTTGGACCACAATCACATTGGTAGGATTCTGATTTGTATCAACATGTGATGCAGACCTGAATCATATCTAACAATACAGTAGTGGACATTTTCCTTCCGCCGGAATGCTCCCAAGTTCCTCGCGAATATCACATACCTCATTACGCTCCACTCGGTTTACGTTCGGTGTATAATTAGTTTAATGAGTGTTGTCCATTGAGAGTACAGTGAGGTGGGTGTGTGTGTGTGTGGGGGGGGGCGGGGGGGGGGGAAGAGGCGTCTCTGAAGCTCTTGTATTTGCATGTGAGCAGATTGCACATCACAGTGTAACAATAGGCGTCTCTCCGATGTGTAATAAAAGATCCAAAAGTCATCGGTGGTTGCAGCGAGTGGGTGCAAACACTGCCCCCCACAGCCGTCCATTTCATATCTCTGTATTTTTTTAATTGTGTTTGGCAAATGGTGCTTTTTGTTTGCCCAATTTTTTTTGGGTGGGGGGGTGTCCTCATCTCCGATGCAATCTGTTCTCTCTTGTCATGTAAATAAAAGATGCCACTTGAATAGAATGAATTCAAAGTGGAAACATCCCACTGGTTTCCTTGGCAGTCCCATCAAATGTCCGAAAACGAGAAGTTCTTTCATGCTTTGGATGTGTTGTTTTTGTCGTTCAAAAACCTTTCTGCGAACAAAAGGCAAATAGAAACGGCCGATGTGAAGCTCATCTCAAACGAAGCCCATGACTAAAGATGTCCATCAAATGTGCCCTGCTCGCTAATGTTAAGTGTTGTAAAGACGTTTGTGAGATGTGATCCGCGACATTACTTCCTGCGGTCTGACATCAAAAGCTGGCGGCATTTCAGAACCCGATTCAAACTTATTCATCCTAAAATGGTCGACCCCTTACTCAGGCACAACAGCATTCTTTGATTCATATTCCGTGATGTGTCAGACTCGATGTATTTATGTATAGTAGAGAGTAGGCTTTTCTCATTTTATCGTATACAGTAGTACCTCTACTTACGAACATCTCTTCAAAGGACATTTTCAAGTTACGAAACGTCTCAACAGGAAAATAAAGTCTAGTTATGAAAGAGATTTCAAAAGCTCCAAGTTTCCTGAACACAATATATGTATAGCTGCTCTGCCATTGGCTATTACCGAGGATCTTCTTGGCATCCCATTGGCTAAGAGCGACCTCTATCGTATGCGTCTATGTGTGTAGCTAGATTGATAGATGTTTTTGCAACGTCCTCGTCATTCGGCCCTCGGGCCATGAGGCGTTCCGATAGTTTTACGTGAATGTGAATCACCCAGAAAAAGTGTTCACCATTCGGGCGATCGCTCACTATGCTGATTTCTGCCTTGAACATTTTCGAAGGATTGTTTAAAGCCGACAAAAGCAAACGTCCTCGGATCAGTTCTTTTCAAAATGCCAGTCAAAAACCTCATTTGAGAAAGAACATGAACTAGAGGGCAAACAAACGATGAGGATGCAGGTAAAAGTTAAATGACCTTCATTTTTATTCTTTGTTTTTTACATTATGCACAACTCTTGTTTATTGTGCAATAATCTAATTGGAACATGTATTTGTTACATATTTCGATGCATTTTTATGCTTTAGGAAACATTTCTGTCTGAATTTTTGGGGGGCTTGGAACGAATTAGAGCAATTACATGGAAAACGTGTCTCTACTTACAAAATTTTCTAGTTTGGAAATTTCTTCTGGAACCAATTAATTTCGTAAGTAGAGGTACTACTGTACTCTGGAGCACCTCATAGTGCGGAAAATATGGTACTTTTATTATTCTATTATTGCTCTTTGTTTTCATGTTATTGGATGGTGCTCAAACAAATAAGAAATGTTGGTAGTATCTTCTGAAAGTCTTTTGATTTAGATAGAGCAATGTTTGTTTTTGACACCAGGTCTATGTGAAAAAGGCTTGTTTTTGATGTTCGTACCTTCAGAATAATTTCTGAAAGAAAATCCAGATTTATGAAAAAAATGAACACCCAAATGTACTTCTTGTCATTATCCGAATTCCCCGATTTATTCTTGCCTTTCCGCCCATCTCACCTTCTCCTTCCGCGAGGAAAGTCACCAGTTGGAATGTCAGCAGTCCTTGCCTGTCAAGGCTGTCACAGCTGGACTCCTTGTGCGAGTTGATTAAAATAGAAGTCCGCAGCTAATTAAAAAGCTCTTCCCTCTTTCCATTTTCTCCCCCCCATCTTTTTTTCTTTTTTTTTTTTAACGTGAGAGCGTTAAATAAAACGAGCAGGAGAGAGGACACAAACAGCCTCCTGACAGATCGTTCATTTGCAGAAACTCCGGGGCTCCCCGTCGACTGGAGCTGAACGTGCGAGGAGAGTGTTGATTTGCGCTGCTAATGTCACCTCTATGCAGTCGTTCCACTGGTGTCCATCCGGCGGGGGGTGGGGTATGGGTGGGCTTTAATGCCTAAAAGTTTATTCTCAAATTGCATTTTCGTGAATTGCAATATCATATCGTCTTGTTTCCACTAGCCGTGGCGTCGATGGCGCTGGGTTGGGGGGTTGCAAAGAACCATTGCATCCTTACTCTTTGCATTCCCTCTCTCTACCCGGGCCCAAAGGATTCGGTAAAGACTACTTTTTTTTTGTTGTTGTTTGTTTGTTTTTAAATGAGCAGAGGCATCTGTTGCTTGGTGGTAAGCGCTCCCCCATTGGAAGTAAATGACGATGGGGTGAGTGGGGAGTGTCTGGATTTCGAGCTGCCCCCCCCCCCCCAAACTTTATGCAGCTAAGGCACATAATTTCCATTCAAAAAAAAATCTCATGGCACACCACCGAACAAATGTCAACCCCCAAAAAATTCCTGGAATAATTCAATGTACTCGCAAATTGACTTTGAAAATTGAAACTCTGGGATCGTTTCGGTCAGTGTTTTTCAATTTTTTTTGAGCCAAGGCACGATTCTTTCATTGAAAAAAATCCCGCGGCACACCACAAGCTGAAAATGTCAAAAAAGCTTATTTTAACAATAGAAGTGTTATATTGTGATTATAAGAGGGTTTTTATTAACATCGAAGAATAACGGTATTTTATAACACCTTGAATAGGAATCAAATAAACATCAATCAAATATTTTATAATATATCATCTTTATTCTCACTCATTGTGATGAATGGTTTGGATGAACATAGGTCTGATATCCTGGCAGCAATCGATGAAGAATACAATGCTCTTCCTCCATAGCTCTCAGTCTTTCTCTGTTATTAGTTTTTACAGTAGTCAGGCTATTTCTTTCGCCGCTTCGGGTCCGCATGTCTCATTTACCACAAGTTTAGCCAAAAGTTCAGCAACATGGTAACTTGATTTCAGGGCTCATGCACGTTGCTTTTTTTCTCTGTGTTTACACGCAGGCAAACAAAATACGCCACATTTTTGTTTCGAAGTGAAGGTTGTTTTCTTTGGAGATTGAGTTTAACCTTACTTGGGACCATAGCGCTGTTGGAGAGCTTTTCACCATATACTGAGCACAACGGTGTCGGTGCTGCTGCATCTCCGGTAAAAGTAAATCCAAATGAAAGATAGCTTTCGTTGTATTGCCTCGCGCCAGAAACTTCGCTTGTCTCAAAGCACAAGGTACTTTGCTTGCTGCTGCTGCCACCTACTGGTATGGGAGAGTACTACATGATTATTCGGCCAGGTGATAGGCCACACAGGCATACAAATTGGAATTATTTCCCACAGCACACCTGACAATATCTCGTGCCGCACCACAGTGTTTGAAAAACACTGGTTTAGGTCAAGGGTCACGAACATGGTGCCCATGGGCACCAAGTAGCCCCGCAAGAGCCACTTAAATAGCCCGCAGGCCTGTTCCATAAATTTCTCACCAGTAATGGGACATTGGGATTTTCTATGTTGTAGAACGTATTTATTTATCGAATTTATTCCCAAAAAACACTTGCAGGGGTACGCTCGAAAAACTAAATCCAACACACAAAGTCCGGAAAACCCCCAATAAGTCAAAGTAACATACAAACAAAAAACAAAAACCCATGACAGTAACATAACGAATCGACAAAAACTGCCAGGACCCGGGGAACTAAATACAAGCAAACTGACGAGACAACAACACCTGGACAAGATACAAAGACTTGAGGGAGCTGATTGGTTGAGACAAGGGACCCGGATGACAAGAACGGGTGGAAACAAAACCAAACAAGGAAGACGGCAGCACATGAAGAAACAAAATGACGAAACAAAATCAAACGTAAGCTTTAACAAAAACAGAATCGTGACAATTATAGGTCGTTTGAGGACATTTGTCATTTCAGAAGTGTTTCCATAGCTGCATTGCCTTAGTGCAGTGGTGTCCAAACTATGGCCCGCAGGCCAACCCTTGCCCAGAGGTTTATTTTTATTGGCCCGCAGCAAATTCTGAAAATATAGTTGAATGCTGCTGCCTTTCCAGCAGCTCCTATATTTTGTTGTTCTACTTCTTCCTTTCATAACTTTGCTGCTGTAAAATGGGAATATCTCCATTGCGAGACTAATAAAGGTTTTCTTATCTTATATGGCCCGCACCTGGCGCTTGAGCTCAACTCTTTTGAACTTCTCAGTTTCAACACTAGATGGAGCCAGTAACGGAAAAGGTGCTTCTCCACAAAACAAAATTAAGCAAAGAAAAACATTGACCACGAGTCACCAGAAATGGCAGCACCGAAGAAACGAAAGATAGCAAGTGAGTGCAGAAGATTTCAAACACGGTGGGAAAATGAATATTTCTTCAAAGAAATCAAAGGAAAGTGAGTCTGTTTGATTTACGATGAAGATTTTGTCGCGATGAAAGAGTATAATGTCCGTCGGCACTATGAGACCGAGCATCGGAGCTACGCATCGTACACAGGTGCCGAACGAGCATGTTTTTAAATATGTCACCTCTAGTGTGTGACCCGAGCCTTTGCTTATTTTTCTGTATTTGACCCTCACCAAAAAAAACTTTGGACACCCCTGCCTGAGTGTTTTTTAGTCATGGAAATGGAAATAGAACTTTGTCAGTTCCCAGCAATGAGTTTCAACTCATCCAAGAGACATACAAAAAAAAAGAAAACAATATCCAGAGAGAGACAGAACGAGAAGACTGACGGTTTGCCAGGTGGCGCCTTGATTTTCATAGATGAAAGACAAAAACAAAAGGAAGGATGGGGGGCGGAAAAACATGCCCAAACTATGCTCCTCTCGTGGAGGGGCACAGTGTGAGGCCTGGAAAAAAAAACCCTCAGCAATTAATACCCAAGAGGTAGCTCTGTTTTTGAAAATGATTGGTGACCCTGGGTTTAGGTGAACACAATGCAACAGGTGGAGGCAACATTGTACCTTCTGCCACCTTATGGAAAAGTACAGGTATTGTGGTTGGAGATCACCGGATTCGAGTTACAATAGTCTTGGACCGCATCCCCCTCACGTGTCAATCTCACGCTGTCACTTTTTAGCTGCATTTTGTCATGTTGACAAATAGGTCGTCTAGCGCAGGCGTGCTTTGTGACACTTGACTTGCGACTTGGTGACTATTTTGCCACAGTCAGTTTTTTTTCCCCCTTTGCCGGCTCCCCTCGTGAGACTTCCTAAATAGCGTGTGCTCACTGTGCGCTGATGAAAATGAATCGTACATCGATTGAAGAGAGATGTTTTTTCAGCTTGTAAACGCCCCCTCAAGAGCGTCATTGCTTTCATGCTCTGTTGTGTGTTCAGACTTCTCCGGCGGTTCAAGAAGTCAAAACCTTGCGTTGTAAACAGCGGCTAAATATTTTCAACTCCTGCGAAGCTAGTGCAACAAAGAAAATATTGTTTGGAGTTGTAAGACAAAGCAGATATGCTCATAGGCTGCAGTTGCGCCAGCAGTCGGCCTCGCGCAACAGAGGTCCTCCGGAGCTTTTGTGTGGCCGCCGCATTTTTATGATCCTAATTCTTTCACATATAATGCCAGCATAAATATGGCGTTGCACAGTGGGATGCTCCGCGGTGGGTCGTAAAAAAAGCGAAGGTCGACACTAACAGGTTCAGATGCACATCATTTTATGGCTGGCCTATGAATTTTCCCATCAGCGACCTTGTTGCGTGCTCGGTGCAAGTGCGGGCCGCATACTGCGCCGGACTTTTTAACTGTGTGGATTTGTGCCTATGATGATTTAGAGCCTCGGGCCGGCCAGTCTAACTAGTTTGAGCATGTTAACACTGTTGGCTATTTAGTGCCGATGGATGCAACATGTCGTGCAAATGGATTCTTGAGTCACCGTGAAATATTTGGCCTTCGGTATGTACCTCTGAATGTCTTTGATACATAAATCTCGCAACAGTTAATACGATGGCTCTGACGTTCCGAACCCCAAATATTTGTTTTTTCTGAGAAGTAGGTAAACAGCTTTTAAAACGAACCATGAAGACACAAATGGATTATTTGTGCTGTGTTTCCCTCTTGCAATTCATTTTTTTAGCCCCCATTTTTTGGTGTTTTTTTTTTTGTTTTGATCCTTTTTCTGTGTTTTTACAGTACACAGTGGTACCTCTACTTCCGAACGTCTCTTCATACAACATTTTCAAGTTACGAAACGCCTCAACAGGAAAATATTGCCTCTCGTTAAGAAAGAAATATCAAGATGCGAAAGGTACAAATACAGGATGGCTTGCTACTCGCAGCTCTGAGTGCACTCTTTAATTCATGTTCTGTCTCAGAAGTGGTTTTTGCCTGAAGTTTTGTAAAGAACTGATCCAAGGACGTTTGCTTTTGTCGGCTTTTAACAATCCTTCGAAAATGTCCAAGACAAATATCAGCATCGTGAGCGATCGCTGGTGAACAATTTTTCTGGGTGATTCACATTTACGTAAAACTATTGGAACGCATCATGGCTAATGACAAGGACGCTGCATCGACACATATCTATCTATCCACACGTACAGACACATTCGGTGGAGGTCCCTCTTAGCCAATGAGAGGCCAGGATGATGCTCGGTAATAGCCAATAGCAGAGCAGCTATTAGTATGTTGCGTTCATCAAACTCGGAGCTTCGACTAGCAAGTCATACTGTATTTTTACCTTTCATATCTTGAAATTTCTTTCATCACAACAGGCAATATTTTCCTGTTGAGACGTTTGGTAACTTGAAAATGTATGAATTGACGTTCGTAACTAGAGGTACCATTGTATGTTCGAAAATGTTGAAAATGTTTTGAAAAGGTGCGTTGATAAGCGTCTGTTGAGAGGAGTCAAAACTCGATAGGTTGCCTTTAAGTATAGCTTACAAGTATTCCGGGTGGGGCTTGACTTTATGGCCTGCAATAAACAGGGATCGCCGGCCGCCTTCTCTCTGCTTGGCTACTGTTGTGGTGAGGCTGTTGCTAATGCTGTTGTCTTTGCAAAGCAGACTACAAAATGGCACCACTTGATAGGGTTTCACTCGGGGCCTCTTATTGTTACCGGATCTCATGACCTGATACTTTTGCAATGTTCACCGGCTGTGCATGCGCTTTTGGGCAAGCACGGCTAACAGAGGTCCGTAAAAAGCCATCAGCAGCACCTGTCATCAGAGATGAAGCCCAAGTTAACGGAGGCGCCGATGACAAGAGATGAATGACAGCGGATGGTGATTGATTGAGATGGGTACGTTCGCAGTCAAGGTATCATCGCTATGATGAAATGGAGACCTCACCCGTTTTCGGCTCCAGAACACATCAGAGTCAATCGCTACTTTTAACGAGTTCATTGCCTGCCGACTGTAACTTCGTATGTCAGGTCCGGCTTAAATGCAGAATCCCCCCGGTGTACATTTTAATAGACCAGCTAAATATAACGATGTTCAAGTGTTTGCAAAATTCTAGTTTCAAATGGTATTTAAGATTGTAAAAATCTAATTTGGGGTATGGGGGTGTGGCGGATTTTTGGCTCGGTCATTTGGCTTTAAAATAAAATCTTATCTCCCCCCACCACACAAACACAAAATTAGGTTTTCCGATTTTGAACAGATTTTGTTTGACCCCTTTGATTATACAACAAATAAATGACAGTGACATTCGAAACAAGTTTTCTTTATCTATTAATGGAATTTGCTTTCATTCTTCCGATAGCAATTGTGTTACAGTGAAACTCCTCTACAACGAAACCTACATGGGCGAAAATACCACATAGTGTGAAAAAATCTTCATGCATTAACACCATTCCCACTCTCCTGCCCCCCATACAACTAAAAAAAACCCTGTTGCGTTACACGAAATATTTTTCTCTGCTCTTGCCTCACGACGAGATTCACTACAACAAAGTCTAATCCAACAGGGACCTCTACTGCTTCGTTCAGAAACGGCAACAGCAACCACCACAATAAAAATAAAGAGTACACGTACGTTTGTGTGTATATGTGTGTGTGTGTGTTTACATCTGAGATCAAATTTGCTCCAGTGGAAAAAAACCCTTGATGTGAAAAATTTCTTGCTGCAAACATGATTTCATTGTAGAGGAGTTTCACTGTCGCGATTACTTTTCACAAATGTACTCATTCGGTATTATGTAAATTGAATATCAAAGGTCTGAATTCAGCTATTTTCAGTGTTTAGCATGACACTTCAAAAAAAATTCATCAACCAAATTTGTTAAAATACTCCACCTTTGGACAACCAAATGCTATAACGTCAAAGACGACACAGGCGTGGGAAATAACGGTTGACTAAATCATACTACCCTGTGGCAGCAACACCGTGTGCTGTGTGTGTGTGTGATTCAGAAACATGTGCTGCCATTTTATCGTGCCGAGGGCCAAGTTTTGGAGCCTTCTACACCCCGCCAAGGCTTGATAAATCTGGCTTGCGAAATCTCATTTGCAGAGAGTTAAGCATCTGCAACGGTATCTATCTTCTTCCCCATCCAAGGGTAATGACTTGGGCAGGATGGATGAGGTCACAGTACAGTTGCCTTCAGGTGTAGCCATCTCGGGGAAAAAAAAAAGCCGCGTAGGCTGGCTGCTCATGACACAGCTCAGGAAACACATCAAGCCACTCAGTAAACATGTCACCACGGTTGAACAATTGCTTATTAGCATAATTAGTTGGCCTGACTTTACCCTTCATTCTAGAATGTGTGTGATCGAGGGGGAGTTTTTTTTTTTTTTTAAACGTTGTTCCCCAGCAATTCAAACTCATCACATTTTCATGAAGAACAAGTATTCTTTAGTGTTGAGGGGAAAGCTTTAGGGCACCCAAACTTCACTAAAACACGGGTCCTTTGTGGCAGCGAGACTCGTCTGATGATTGCTAATTATGCAGCCAAACACTTCCTGGTGATAATAGGCACACGTCTGCGCCTGAAGCTTATCAAGTAACGAGCAGGCAACTCGATCCGACTCTGCATGGAGCCATTTTTGTGTCCCCTGCAAGAAAACAGAAAGGACAGCTGAGAACCCAAAGAGTTTCAAAGGTCAAGTTCTTGTGGTGTAATGCGATTAACCTTCTGGTTTATTTTGTAAACAAGCCATCAATTAGTTTGTTTTGCCATCATTGGCATGGAGTGACCTCAGATCTTTGTTGTTTTGTTGCTATTGGGGGTTTTCAAAATTGTAACACAATATGCCCCTGAAGTCAATCTATGGTTAAGTGTGTGTGTGTGTGTGTTTTTTCTTTAACACTTGCCAAAGTGCAACATATACCTCCATCCATCCATGTTCCGATCTGCTCTATCCTCACAAAGGTCGCTGGGTGTGCTGTAGCCTATCCCAGCTGTCTTCGGGCAGTAGGCGGGGGACACCCTGAACCAGTTGCCAGCCAATTGTAGGGCATACAGACAGACAAACAACAATCGGCAGTCACACTCAAACCTAGGGACAATTTAGGGTGATCCATTAACCTGCCATGCATGTTTTTGGAATGTGGGAGGAAACCGGAATACCCAGAGAAAAGCCACGGGGACAACATGCAAACTCCACACAGGAGTAGGCCAGAGCCGGAATTGAACCCTGCACCTTTGCACAGTAAGGCCGATGTGCTAACCAGTGGACCACAGGGCCGCCAAATTCAACATATATTCTCAAAGAATACTCAGTGTAGGCGAAGTATTCTAAAGAAAGTTACTTGAAATTTGAATATGGACAAGGGCGGCGCGGTGGGCGACAAGTTAGCACATCGGCTTCACAATGGGGTTCGATTTCGGCTCTGGGCTTCCTGTGTGGAGTTTGCATGTTCTCCTTGTGCCTGAGTGGGTTTTTTCCAGGTACTCCAATTTCCTTCCATATCCCAAAAACATACACCATGGGTTAAGGGAGCACTCAAAATGTATTATTTGGCTGGCAACCAGTTCAGGGCGTTGCCCGCCTACTGCCCGAAGACATCTGGGATAGGCCGCAGCAGCCCCCGTGACCCTTGTGAGGATAATGCGAATCGGAAAATGGATGGATTGAATTTGGACTGTCCAGAATCAAGACGGCGAACTCCTCTTGGTGCTATCATGCCTTTCAGAAAGCTTCAGATCTCTTTCGAAAAAGATATGGCAATGACATGGCCTGGGAGGATTAGCCAGGAAACCACAGGGTAGTAAGATGTGTGAAATGCTCTTCTCTCAGCGAGAGCTGCAGATGTAAAAATATGACCTGTTATTACAGAGCGCACACACACACACAATCACACACTCAGACTTTGAAGCGGAAGCTACTATTCCCGCCGTTCTACTCGCTTGAATAAATTGCTAAGGGAAGATATTTCATCTTTGTTTTGGATTTTTGGAAACTCCATACCTGCAACATGTCAGATAAGGAAAGTATTGGAAAAATAGCCGCTGGAATTGCGCCATCCTGTGTCAAAGGATTAAAGACGCAGGCGAGCCCCATTTTATTCAAGGGAGAGCAGTGACTACATTGGACAGCTGATCATGTTATCAGGTTACAGGGTCAATGAAAGATTGATTTACAATCAACCACACTTTTCCGATGCCCATCCTTCACTGGTTGTGTACATTTGCAATGGGGGAGTGAAATATGTCATCCAAAGGGAAAAAAAAAAAAAAAGCTATGTTTGGGTGACACATCTGAAAGCTATAGGATGACTAGTTCCAATTTACAGTGCAGTAAAAAAGACATTTGCCACCATTTCTTGATCTCATTAATTTCATTTACTACTAGAGCTTTTTTTTTTTTTTTGTCCCCCACCACCGTGGAAACAGATTGACTTCCCTGTGGAAGTTGCCGAGCACATTTTGTGACCATATGTGGCTGTTCATGCTCGACAAAAGAAGATTAGGCCAGACATTTTACTTAAAGACGCTTATGCATATCTCTGGATCTTTGCATTTAGGATTGAATTTTACATGTTAAATATATCAGGAAGGGAGTGAACGACTAGATCATTAATTGGCCACAATTTAAAAAAAAAAAAGAAATACAGATGTCTCAGGGTTGTTGGTGGCCACTCATTGACAACCCATCCATCCATTTTCTAATCCGCTTATCCTCATAAGGGTCGCAGTCGACCCCAGCTGTGTTCCGGCACTAGGCGGAGTGCAACCTGAACCGGTTGCCAGCCAATCGCAGGGCACACATAGACGAACAACCATCTGCACTCACACACACACTTTAATTTTAGAGTGTTCCATTAAACTGTCACGCATGTTTTTGGAATGTGGGAGGAAACCGTAGTACCCGGAGAAAACCCATAGAGGCATGGGGAGAACATGCAAACTCCACCCACGAAGGCTGTCGTCGGAATCGAACTCTGCACCTCTGCACTGTGAGGCCAACGCGCAAACCAGTCGACCACCGGGCCTCCCCTGCCGTCGTCCATAACTTAGTGATGTAGAAGTTAAGCCCTGAAGACAGTGACGATTCGCATGAAAAACACTTTGAGGCCATCGATAGAAAAAAATCAATCAATCAATAGCATTTCTCCCCACCCACAGGACGATGTCGTCTTATGCCACATTGCCTTTGATTAATTCAGTGTAGTGTGTCTGGGCCATCATGAATCGAGTACCCCCTGTAACTGGAGAATATACCGTATTTTCTGAACTATAAGGCGCTTCGGATTATAAAGCAAACCTTCAACAAATGGCCTAATTCAAAACTGTTTTCATATCGAGGGCTCACTGCATAAGGTGCATAGAGAATCGAAGCGATAATAATGGCTGCGGTTGCGCTATATATCCACTACATGGCGCTATGCTCAAGGGAATACAATACAATACAGCTTTATTTATATAGAGCCTTCACAAAAGCTGCAGCTATAACAAAGCAGATAACTGGTGACAAACACAGACGTATAAATATAAATGGCATTACAAAACAATAAAAGTTAGTTATTGCATCCTAGACGCATAATTTTCCCGCCAGACGCACAGTTCCAAATAATGTGTGTTTTTGGGACGCAAGGAAATTTCTCAGTCAGCGATCGCAGTTTGATAATCGCCGCCGTTGTTGTTTTGATCTCGCGTTAAGTAATCTCGTGTGACGAGATTTCCGTTCTCGCGAGACGAGAGTTTGTGAGATCGGCCTTCACCGCGTGGAAAGCAGACGATTGCCAAATTGTGTAACATTAAAACAAGTGTTGAGAACAAGTGTTGCGAAAGTTTATTGCGGAGATATCACAGAGGAAGCAGCTAAAGTTGGAGAGTTAATCGTAATCTTGGATGCCTGACTTATAAACAAATACTGCAAAAAATTGAATAAGAAATAAACCCATTATCAATGTATATTCTTGTTGTTTGTGTTATTATCAAATGCAATTGAATAAGTAGACCATTTCAGAATTCGAATTTTGGGACTCTCTAAATGCATAATGGGACTCATACATTTCTGATCAGTGAGTCCCTGGGACTCGCAGGGCTCAAACTGTAAAATTATCACTGTATAAGGCGCCTCATAATGCGTAAAATGCGGGAGTAGTTTGAAAGAAACAATGGCGAGTCCATCTCTTGGGTCGTAGCCCTTCACTGACAACCGGCAAAACATGTTTTATGAAGATAAAGCATCTGTTGTTGCTAATTGTCGCCCACGGTAGTTGGTTATGACTTGTTCGGAAGCCTAATCATCTCGGGCGCTTGCTGTCGAGGATGCCAATCCACTCGGTTCAAAATGGCAGGCGGTCATTTAAGGCATGCGCCTGCGCAGTCTCGCTCTTTTAAACTCCAACAATTCTCTGCCATATGCCCCTTATTCAGACCGAGCGCTGTTCAGCGCACCGTTTGCAATGAAAGCGCTTAATTGGAAAGAACTGATTGGAAACAGTGGATCCAAAAGGGTTGGGGGGGAGGTGGCGTGAAAAGAAGAAAGAGGTGTCTGGACTTCAAAACATCTTGATTGGCCATGTTTTGCGCAGTGTCCAAATCGTCCGCCGCCGAACATCAAAGCCGTTGGGCTCCAGCTGAGATGTTTATCTGCTTCCAAGTCTTGAAGCCACCCGGGCAAGAGGATCAATAGTGGGCTCTCGCCATCTGTGTCCCATGCTCGGCTCGATGCAAACGGTCAGTATCCCAGAGTTCATAGTTAGTGGCGCCATTAAGCCTAACGTCGGTCCGAGAGCATCTCTGTAACTGCTTTGAGGGAAAGAAAAGGGAAACTTCCTCATGTTTGACTCCCAACTAGCTTTCCAGATGTGCCAGGGGTCAGGGGTTAAAGATAAAAGTACCAGGATGTGGCGCTACCCCCACTTGAAGTCAGTTGCAGTGTGCACATTCCTCACCGGAGGGGGCCGACGAGCCGAGTGCCTCGCGTTTCTTCTTTCCACCGCTCGCAGTCGGAGGCCTCGTTTCGCAGCTGAGAGTTACGACACCGCAACTTCCACTTACTGGCCGTGTTTAAAAAAAAAAAAAAAAAAAAGGTAAAATGTCAGCCGTGTTAAACGTAGCGCCGGGGAAGTTGTCCGGCGCTCTTAAATTCGCCTTCGACCATCCCTGCAGGAGGCGACTACCAGACGTGTTCAAATCATACATCTTTTATTACCGAGCAAAATGAAATCATTTAGCACCACATCCGTGATTAGAAACCCTACCAAAGGAGCTAATGCGTAGCTTAACGGGCCCGAGCATTGAGAGGGGCGGGACTCGTATGCCTTCACCCCCTGCCTAGAACCCAGCGCCAATAGAGACATCACAACTTGTGTCGGAGAGTCTATTACGTCGATATCCCCTGCAGAAATTGGGCTAATTTCACCAAAAATGCTAATACGATTATTTCGAGTGTGTCAGAGGCTTAATAAGTGTGAAAATTGGCCTGTCATATAAGACCTGGGTGCGCTGCTAAATTGCGTGATTACAGCGGCAAAGCCTCGACCTCCCTTATTGTTTCTTTACAATATCGTAAGCCGCCCAAAAAAAAAAAAAAAAAGAAATCGGGCAACTTCATTAGGACTCCTTAAAGTATTAATATGACAGAGACAAGTTTATTTAGCAGTATTATGCTAATATTGAGATTGAGAGGATGTAAAAAGATTACGCGTTCCCTTGGGACCACTTCTTTTATGATTCAGTTTGAACTTTGAGGTTCAGGGCTCTCACCTCTCCAAATTTTGTACTGAATTGTTTTTTGTAAAAATCAGCGATCTATAAATATGACCATGCGATTACCCGGAAAAAAATGCTCTCAAATCGCCCAATTTCAGATAGATGTCATCGGAGTGTAAATAGAAAAAAAAAAGTCTCGGAATCAGGCCCATCCAAATGCGAATACAAATCATTTTACATTTCGGCCAATACGAGTGCAGCGCTAACACAGAAATTGGATATTCTTTGACATGTCATCAAAATACACAAATTACACAGCCTGACCCCACCAAAACAACACAATTAACCCTTTCAGGAACAGCGGTCACTAAAGTGGGCAGCTTATTATGTTATCAGGTTACAGGGTGCATGAAAGGGTTAAACACATTGAACAGGCAACTTACTGCAAATATCATGCATCATATTTAATATGGTCACACCAAATGGTGGCGTGTATATTCTTAAATCAGCAAAATAATCGCCAACAGTGGCCAGTGGAATAATGTGGTCAACAAATGACATTTTCTGTCATGATGTCATCTGTTTCAAGGTTGTAGCATTTTCTTTCAAAAAGTGGTGGGCTTTTTGTGACGCTTAGTGAGTTTGTGTGTGTGTGGGGGGGGGGGGGGGGGGGGGGGGGGGGGGGGGGGGGGGGCGGAAACAAAGCAGATTTGAAATGCAAATTTGATTGAGAAGATGTGGGTGGATGTGGAGAAGTCTGGAGCAGCGAGAGGGACAGGAAGA
>CAAKHF010024741.1:4303-16694 GCA_901007745.1 Hippocampus kuda
CCTTTGCCCCCCTACCTCCCATCTTTCAGCTCACCCCCCAACAGAGCAGAAAGCGTGAAAAATCTCACTAATGGGTTTATTTGCTGTCAGATCTGAGCCCATGTGTCATTCCCTCTGAGCATTCTGCTTGAAACATTTCATAGTTGAGTAAGCCTGCACCAAGTGGCCGAAGTGGGTTGAGGGGTGTGTGGACTCAACCACAGTAGTCAGTGTGACTGTCTCTTGGAATTGCTGCATTCTTTTTGGCACCTTATCATCATTCAGGACGTCGGGAGCTGGTGTGCATCCTCGAATAGGCGCTTCTGCAAGAATATTCCGTCTCCATCAGGATCCTGGTGCAGTTTTGTGGAGATGTGGTATAGGACTGCTCCCCTGGTTGTGGCGATTTGCATTTGTTGGATTTACTGCATCTTGGATGGAGTGGAAGCTAAAAAGGAGAGGAAGAAGCTGAAAGAGACACCACTGCAGCACACAGAGACCTACAACGTGACTCTTTCCAACAGCGAAGAAGAGTCTGGAATTCCCAAGGTAGTGATTGAAACACTTAAAAACAAAGTATAATTGAACCACACTACTGTTGCTTTTTAATAACAAATAGTCGTAAGTGACATGAACAGGTTTATCACCATTTTGCAGCCGCAGAGCGGAAAAGTTGAACGGTTGCAGGGGACAGGTGTGACCTCTTAGGTCAAACCTCAGCAGGCTGCATCAAAATGTGTGAAATTCTTAATGGATGACTTCCACGGGTATGCCAGGAATGTGCATCGCTAAAGGGCCGATCAGAGCATCAATTAGTGTGAAGTCTAGTGTGAATATCCTCAAACTACTGTGGAGACAAAAAAGGTGTTGTAATGTCCAGACAGGAAATCTTTTCTGTAACAAACCCTAAAACAAAGATGATAAGGGTTTTTGTTTTTGTTTTTTTTTTGGGGTGAAGCATGACCATGATATTTTATGATCACTTGGCGGTCACATTTTGTCTTTCAACTTCAGCCGATGTCATCTCCCTCATACAGAGAGAGTGGAGCGACATCATAAGGGAGATTGAGTTGTGTCAGAAAGGGAGACTGAAAGTCCTCGGTGTGGTTTCACAGGTCAGTGGTTGTTATCGCGCAGATCAGTGGTTGTTATCGCACAGTGTTTCAATGGTTTGCCAAACGTGTATTCGGCCAAATTTTAGACACACTTTGCAGTGGAATAGGAGACTTCTCCCCATTGTGTCGAAAAACATTTTGCTCAAATCTTGCCAGCCCGATGGTGCCTGCTAGCTGCTGGTGATTGTCACTCTAACACAGGTGCAGCACTGGCGGCCGTGCACAGGGATGACCCCAAAACGATCCACTGATGCCCTGAAAAGTATCATACCAGTGTTCCACCAGCTGCTTGGTGATACAAAGCCTGATGAAATAACTCCTGTCCTGGAAGGCCCAAACATGCATTTGCTTCAGCGCTTAGCATCTCGGTGCGACTGGGCGACTACGCCAACAGGTTGGACTCCTGTTATCAAAGGACATTTCCCAAAGGGTAAATCATACTTTGGCTTTGACCATTGACGTAGATGCTTAGCCGCTGTTGCCACTCACATTCATCACACTTTTATACAATACAATACACGCTGATTTATATAGCGCTTTCACAACAGCGGCAGCTGTAACAAAGCGCTTAACAAAACAGTTAGCATAAAGTAAAATAATAAACACAACACATAACATAAAACAACCAATCTAAAAGTGCTTTATTAGATGGTATGTCTTGCTTGTGGTGCACTGTGGATTTGTCTGGCTTAGAGTTGACAACTCAGTGTCTAGGACAGTGCTGGCATCAGCTGTCAGTCCACGAGCCTCATGACCATGCCCACTCGATAGAGATTGAGGAGCTAACAAGTCAAATGTCATCCTTTAGTCCAAATCAAATATCATCATGCGTGAGACAACTGAGGCAGTAACTGAAATCCTCCACATTTGGTCTAAATCCAAGGACGCCAAACCTGCAGGTCATCAACCAAAGTCCCCACCAGATATTAATGGCGCATCATTTGACATTGTCACAGCTTTTGTCGACGACCTTCACCATGCCTCGGATATGGATAGTAACATCAGCAGCCTAGATCTTCAAACATGTTTGCGTCAAGTGTACAGCCAATCCACCGCCAAGTCTTTCACTGCAAAAACTGCTTTGTCAGGGTTTTTGAAAATCCAATTTGAGACGCTGATGGATGATATCGTTGGTCACAGTCTGTGGAAAGACTCAAGAGGTCTCAGTGTGTCTTCAGGGCAGCTCTGATCGTGGGGTGTCCCTGCCAGGCTCCATCCCTGAGCCTTTAGGCTGTCCTCCTGAATTGAGTTTTGACAGAATCCAGAATGAGGTTGAAGACTCGTATAATAATTTTGCGATGGCAGGAACAAAAGTCACCAAAAGCCATTAAAGCCCGAGTGATGAGATCACAATGTTTTCCAAAAAGCCAAGGGATAAAATCGATGACTGTTAACAAAATTCAGGGGACACGTGCCTGTGAGTTCACAGGCAACCAAACACACAGGCAGAAGTACAAAATATTGCACGCAGATGTTTTGTTTAACAGATTCTTTCGGGAAGTTCTTGCAGCAGATGCTCCTCTGGATGGAGATGAAGCCAAGCAAGTGGAAGGCCAATTCTGATTAAGTATGTGGTACAGTGAATGATACCGACATGCTCGTTACAACTATTGGAAGCCCACAGCAAGAACTTAAAACCATCAGTTCACAGGACGAAGTGTGTGAATCAATTTCTGGAGACAGTCCCACAGCGTCACGTCGCACCAAACTGTAAACGGAAAGCCCACCGAGCAAGCTGATCATTATGCTGGTCAAAGGCGCCCTAAAAAAAGTCAGGAAGTCGCCGCAGCCAGACTCAGATAAGGTGCTGTCAACCTGGAGTCTGAGGCTTCTATGGACACCTACAGTAAATTCATTGAAACTGTCTGGTTTTAGGAGTTGGTTTATTGCTGGTGATGAATATTTGTGTGGGTTTTCCACCAGGCTAGGTTATTTGCTTCAGCCCACCCATTATGTTGGCATACAAAGCTCATGTCCTATATACCTGCTTTCTTTCCCTTCTGCCCCTACCTTTGGAATCTTACTCCCGTGGAAACAAGCAGTGACTCTCCTTTGTATCTCTAAAACATCATGTAGGTGGTTGTGGTCCGCTGCTGTGTATTTGGCTTGGGCCACCCTGTAAAAGCAGAACCAATGAAGAATGACCTTGTGTCAACTCTTAAATCTGACAAGATTATAACCCGCTCGAATTCCACTTCTCTGGCCCATCCAACAAGGTGCGGGGGTGTCTCGTTTTTTTTTTTTTTTTTTAAATTTTCCTCAAATGCCTTCCCAACATCCACCTACCTCACCAGAGGTCCAACATTGTAGGCCCTGTGCCATGATCTAATTCCTGTGAATGTTAGGGTGGGTGGATATTTTGAGAACCGGGGCAGTGTTCTTCCCGGTCAATTGATTCTGTCATTCAAAGACACGGTCTGACTCCGCTGTGTCTGGGACATCCAATAGGGGGGCGGTGTGGCCCTGGAAAGTGGGCCAACCTGCTGTGTAAGGGTCGGCACAAAACCCGTTAGAATGGATCCTGAAAGAGAACACCTTGGTCAGGATTAGCCTCCCTTCAAATCCTCCTGTGTCCCTCCCCACTAATTTTGTTTTCATCTCCCACAACCAGAGCAGAATTTACATCGTCTCAAGATTTAATTTTTTTTACACAATTCCATTTTTAACATCTCAGAGTGGAAGGTTTGAACACACTGAAACACTCAAAACTGGAGCCGCCTTGAGTCTACCCTTACACAAGTATTTCACTACCACAACAATGGCAGACCACCACATTTACTAATGTGTCAAAGAGATTGGAAAGTTACATATGTCACATTTCCAACCAACTCGTACAGTGATGAAATCTATTCAAAATACCCGGGAGGACAAGCCGTTTGTCCATGTGCATGTGTGTAGCCTTTTATTCCAAAGTGACATTGTGTTTTTACTCGCTTTTGCAACTTTTGAACAAACATAGTTGTGACACCCTGTCATCTGTCTCTGAAATCTTTCAAAACACTTTGCAGTTTTTACAAGATGGTTGTCATGTTTTGTAGTCACTCCGAAAAAGATGCAGTTGAATGCCAGAAAATTGTTTTTGCCAAATGTCACTTCTGATGAGAACCTGAACTTCCAGCTTCAAATAAACTACAAAATGTGTCGCTGCTCTAGACACTTTTCTGCTTTTCTGAGGCAAAAGTGTGCCCTAAGACAACTCACACTGCTTATTTAAGTAAGTTTATCACTCGGCACATGGCAAGGAAAGCAGCATGTCTGTTTGAGGTGTCCTGGCATGAAATGTATGTTGTCAATCCAGCCAAACATTCACACCCCACATTTACCCCCGCCCTCCCATGCCAACTGGAAACACTTTTTCAGGATGGCCAATCCTGCGTGTGGGCTGCTTGCTGTGGGCAAGCCTGGGATCATTTTCCCTTTCAAAGTCCTGTAATCACCATAGTAAGATGTGGCCTTGATAATTTCAACGAAATCTAATGCTGCCCGACCCCTCTTCTTGTCCCAATTTAAACTCTTAGGAGAATGGAAGCCTCATTGCTTTCCAAACAAAAGATGAGAGCAATCTGTCATTGTTGAGCGCTCTGAGGAATCTGCAATGGCTGTAATTGGGGGAGTCAAGTCAAACACCACACTGGCGTGTTGATAAATGGCTGGATTTAGCCTAGGGAGAGGCTTTTGTTTCCTCTCTCTCATCCCTGGTGATGTCTTTGTGACATTTTGGATCAACCTGAAAATAACCGGCTCCACATCGCACTTTGGATTGGATTGGATTGGATAAACTTTATTGTCAAAAAGAAATGCTAATTTCATTTGAAATTAGCATTTTGCTTGCCGTAAAATACACTGAATAGCAAAACTGAAAATCAACCGCCAAGACAGTCCCAAAAAGCTTTGCTTGGCGCACATCACCGACCGGAGGTAGGCGGAGGTCGAACAAAGCTCTGCGCTACTTATATTGCAGTACCTAACTAGAAACAAGTTGTAGCTGGCTACTAGTGCAGCCTAACATGTTGCGGAGTCACCCCTAAGTCAGTAATTATTGCCTTCCAAGGTGTGAATACGCTACATTTCTGACCATTTTGACGGGAGGATGACAGAGAAGCCATGCTAACTGCTAAGCTAACCTAAGAGTGACACGGCTACCGTGTTTAACACCTGAATTAAGTGTTGAGGTGATGAGTACTTTTTTCACAGACGTCTGGTTGGAACCGCATTAAATTGGAGAACATCCAAGTTATACAGCAAAATAGCAGGCAAATTAGTAAGTGTAGAGAAAATCATACTAGCTAAACCAAACCAAACTTGAAATGAAATAATTTATGTTCCAGTGTACGTCAGCCAGAAGTTATGGTCTATAAGATTAAAAGTACATTAATATAGCAGTATATTATTATTATTATTATTATTATTGTCAATAGAATCCTGAGTTTTGATTTTGACTTTTGAGGTCTGCACGTTTTACTTCTAAACAAGAAAATGCAGTTTGCTGCTATACACAATGTGAGTTTTATGAAATAAAAACTCTTGATTCTATGAACAACAACAACAAAAAACATTTGTTCCTTCTTTATGTTGTCATTTTTATTGTCTCCCTGGGATGACTTTGCAAAAAAAAAAAAAAGTTACAAATCACATTATTCCCTTCACGCCCCTTATTCACACTGATTGGAATTTGTGTTACAAAGCCACAAAAAGCAACCTGTGCTTGCTGAACTCAACTCATGTTGATTGATGATGACGTTATGTTTGACTTTAGAAGTGCATTTTTCCTGAATGGGTGGAATTTCAAATTGCACAGCTTCATGGGAATTTGATTTTAGAATTTCTCCTGTATTTGATTTTAATTTGGACAGAAAGAGTACTCACAAACATTCACAACAGGCAAGTTCCCGAAGATAATTTGGCTCATGTCAGCAAACTGAATGCACTCAGGTTAGAAGGCTGGAACCCGCCTCAGGATCCCTTCAGCCTGTGATAGGTGCACTGTGATCCCCATCAAGCCATGCATGGATGACTGCACAGGGAGGAGCACAGGCATTGGAAATAACAAGAGGATTATAAGACTCTTCATCATCCTGTCTATCCAGCCTTAAGCCTGCCTGTGCAACACTTTTTTTTTTTATTTATCAGGAACACAACACAGCTCTCTCCTTGTTCTCCAGCTTGTGCTTGAGCACTTGTAAAGTTGAGCAAATTTCATGGAAAAATACAAGAGATGCTTGAGATGGAGTCCCAGAGTACTGATTGTATTTTCCCATTTAGGACTTAATATAAAGATGGTCGACTGGTTAGTTAGTTAGTCAGGTGTCGACTCGTCAACTTCAGAGTGCAGACGTGCAGGGGTGGATTCTGCCGGCTCCGGCCTTCCTGTGTGAAGTTTGCATGTTCTCCCCGTGCCTGCGTTGGTTTTCTCCGGGTACTGCGGCTTCCTCCCACATTCCAAAAACATGCATGGCAGATTAATGGAACCCTCTAAATTGTCCCTAGGTGTGACTGTGAGTGCAAGTGGTTGTTCGTTTAAGTAGCGCTGTGGTTGGCTGGCAACCAATTCAAGGTGTACCCTGCTTACCGCCCGATGACGGCTGGGTTAGGCTGCAGCATGCTCGCGACCCTAGTGAGGATAAGCGGATTAGAAAATGGATGGATGGATGGATGGATTTTACAGGTATAACGAGTATGTAAAAGGATTGTTCACACGGAGCCAAACATTTTCTCGGTACCAGGATCTTTTGTCCAAGGCTCCTGTCTTATAAAATAGACTAAAATGTTTTCACACATCCATCAGATTGAAACGCTGTCATACACTAATTCTACAGCTAGTATTCATGGGTATCCTATGTTTGCACGGCTGACCGTTTTCATTGTTTGTGTTGTTCTGCTGTTGTCATGTCAACAAATGGCTAAACGTCCCAATTTTCATCTGTTTTCATTTAAAAACTGTGTGTGTGTTTTTTTAATGGTTCCAAATTTGCTCTGGTCCAGACTAGTGTATCTGTGGCATTGCCAGAAGCACCACTGAGCAGGGTAAACTGTCGAGCAGATTCAAAGCCTCTCATCGGCAGGCAGACTTCTTGACACGTTCTCTCAGTTTGGGCTGTTGACTGATGAGGCCACTTCCAGGCACTCATACATCGGTAGTGATCAAAGATGGGGCCCCGATGTTCTTTGTCAGCTGTCAGACTGGTACCAGGGCTCCATCCCTACTTGAAAATATCAGACCAATCAACATGCAGTTAAAATTGCATTAAAAGAATCCTTCATTCCACTATTTGGGCCTTGCACTCGCCAAGAATAAAGAAGAATCAGAATTCTGTTGAACTCATCCTACTTTGGACTCCTGCCTTTTCAAACTCCTGCCTTCTGGTCTGCACTACAAAACACTGCACACCTAAACCACCTGACAATCTGACAGCTTCTTTCTCCTTTCCATAAAAGCAAACAATTGATTCGTATGATCAATGGGACACATTGTTTTGCACTCTTTTGTTGTGCTGCCTTTATTGTATTTGTTGTCGTAGCATCGTCACTTGCATAATGTTGCCCAGTAAAGATGATTTTGACTACTTGGGTTCTATTTTTGTAGAAAGTGCAAGTATGCTCAGATGTAAAATGTGGCGCATTGTGATTTTGGTCGAGCTTACCGTGTTTGGGAATTTTGTGGAACACCGTACGCTTCGCTGGGCATTCCATGGGACTGAGGCTGTTTTCTTTTACAGACCCCTGGCGCACGTAATAATTTGGTGGCTGAAAGTAGACTAAACTTTAGACCAGTTCAAAAAGTTGTGGACGCTGGTGGTGGAGTGCGATTTTGTAGGATTTGAGTGTTGTGCAGGCAGACAAGTTGTGTTTTCACACATGGATGCACTGGTGGAAGGCGGTCTCCAGTGCCCGCTTCACAGCGGCCCACTTTACATCATCCGCAAGTGGGGATCCTCTTGCACTTCTTTATAAATGTACTTTGCACATGGTGATCTCCTGCATGGACTCCAGTGAGTCCGTTTATGCTTCAGCCATGGAGACCACACCTCTCCAGCGTTGAATTTAAAGGGAATGTGAGGAGTCGTTTCATTGTCCTTGAATCAAGTTGGCTGTGTTCACGCCCGTTTCATGAAACTACCAAAAGAAAGAAAACCACACCCATGGGCACAGTTAGTCCACATTTGGCGCAAGATTTGCACTGGGCATGAAACTAGGACCCTATGATTTTGTTCACCAATTTCTGATGTACTTTAGGCTACAGTTGCCATTGTCACCATGTAACAAAACAAAACAAATGCACATGCCAAAGGTTTGTCCTCCCAAATTTTAATCCAAACCATCTTTTGAATATCCTGTGTTTACATATATATGGGTTTCTAATCTAATGTAAAATATGTCAGTATGTTATTTTTGTGGTAGTTAAGTGTTGTAAAAAAAAAAAAAAACAAAACAATGCAACAATAGCACTTTGATCCACATGGATGTACAAAAGCATGTTAGAAATCATGCAACAACATACATTCCCATATGATCACAATATTGTGCTAACCGCCAACCAGATAAGTCTGGAATACCCAGAATTATGTATTTTGTGTACACAAATGGAACCAACACTGTTTTAAAAAAAAAAGAGTTTTCAATTTTAAATGTTCTGATGTAAACAGCCTGAAAAACATCTTCCTTGATTCCTTGGTAACGGCATCTTTATTTGAAGATGACAGCACATTCCATTGTGTTGGAACCATTCACAATAAAGAATAAGAAGAAACATTATGGTGGAACAAGTGCATCATACTTTAAATAGGGATTAAATTAACTATGTGATAATTACTGTGATGCTCAGCTCATAAATTAAGGTACTAAACACTTTGTCTGTTGGCATTCATCTTGAGCACAGAAAATCCTTGAGGGGTGAAATTGTCATAGTTTAATCACAATTGTGTGTTTGAGTGTGTGTGCGTGTGTGTGTGCGCACGTGCGTGTTCGAACAGGCTGACAAGCTCAAGTGTGCAGGTGAATACCTGTTATTGATATGCTGTCATTATTATGTAGGCAAAGCAGGCGCTATACCGACTCATATGTCTGCTTTATGACATAAACACATGACTAATGCAGAGCTTTGACTTACTTTCTAATTCGTGGTGTTTGTCTTTCCTGATGCCCCCATACCTGCTTCAGGGTTGGATACTCATATACGGTACCTTCAGCGACCATTTCTGCACTATAGACTATTTACATTTTCTTCTCTTGGGTATTTGTCTATGGTCACGAGCTATGGGTCATGACTGAAAGAACGAGATCTCGGATACAAGAGAAAATGAGTTTTCTCCGCAGGGTGTCCGGGCTCTCCCTTAGAGATAAGGTGAGAAGCTCGGTCATCCGGGAGGGGCTCAGTGTCGAGCCGCTTCTCCTCCACATCGAGAGGAGCCAGATGAGGTGGCTCGGACATCTGATTAGGATGCCTCCTGAACACCTCTCTGGTGATGTGTTCCGGGCATGTCCCACCGGCAGGAGGCCCCGGGGGCGACCCAGGACACGCTGGAGAGACTATGTCACCTAGCTGGCCTGGGAACGCCTCGGGATCCTCCAGGAAGAGCTAGAAGAAGTGGCTGGGGAGAGGAAAGTCTGGGCTTCCCTGCTAAAGCTGCAGTGGCGTCTGCTAAGCGGTAGAAGATGGATGGGTATTTGTCAAATAGAATTGTAAATATTTAAGACAGTGAAAACATCCGCCCCCCCCCCAACCCTCCCTTAGGAAATGTTGAATCAAATAGAAATAGAAATGATTTCTTCCAAGTCAAAATCAAGAAGCCTTTATTCACTAAAATACAAATAACAGAAGGTAAGAAACAGAAATTGACAGTTGACATCCAACAGTTCTGTCAAAATAATTGATCCGCTAACAATTTAGCTATGCTAACCTTTACTTTACCCCAATGATGTCAAAACAAAAGGATAGGTGGTACCATAGTGTTGAGTTGTCACTTTAATTTCACAGTATTTGCTGACCAATTTACAGCACTAAATGCTCATTGGCAACTTGTCATGGCACTCTGGGTTAAGACCCCCGTTGACAAACTCTCCATCTGATTCACTGTAGAAAATTGTAAGCACCCTTTGGACAAAGTCAGTGGAGTACTGTATATGCTGTACTTTTAATGCTCATTAATAGTCCTATGACACTTAATACAAACGACCAAGAGCGTTAACCGTGCTGGCTACTTGGCTTGAGAAATATTGTTTGCTGAAAATCTGCAGTCTTTTTGTCAATTTTGGTTGCCAAGCTAACCAGTGATGATAACGTAATAATCCTCCTCCTGGTTATTAAAGACAAAAGAGAAATCCATTTTCTAGTTTTACACTTTTCATGTTAACGGCTACTAAACAGACAGACAGACAGACAGACAGACAGACAGACACACACACACACACACACACACACACACACACACACACATACACACACACGCACACGATATCCCTTTAAAGCTGTACTTATTCTTAAAAACTCTCAGTGGAAAATTACCACAAGCCTTTTATGGAAATTGTATTGGGGAGCCAGAAAAGTAGTCTCATAAGTTCTCATTTTCATTGCATTTGTGTGTTTCCCAGCCTGAGAAGCACAACAAAAACAGAAGAAAATCCAACATGTTAACTTGTTTATTTAGTCTGCTGTCAGACAGAAGAGACACTCCAAATATTTGTGTGGGAAAAAAAGTATTTTGATTCCAGGATATTGAGAAGGCAAACAAGAAAACACTTTTTTATTGCAGTGGAACAAGAGGCAAGGCAGGTCTTGCACAGTGCAAAAAAAAAAAAAGTGTTGGTTTTGCAGATAAGTGATCTGCGTCTTGCTGCCAAAACTAAACAAATTCCATTTCAGACGGCTCACCTATCGTGGCTCGTCTTTATCTCCTCATCTATCTCGACCGCAACGATTTGACGTTTGGTTGAAAGGCTGCTTACCATGAATGCAATTGGAATTCATTCAGGCTCTCGTTTGACATCAACCAAAATGCACAGTGTCGTGCATGTAAATGTTGTGTCCAAATATCTTGGAACGTTTCATGTCTGGCTAATGGACGCTGTGCAGTAACGTGTCACAAGTGAGTTGTTTCATGTAAGTACACAAATTGGAAAGTAAACTAACAATATTAAATCATATGAAGCCTGGGCAGCAGTACAAACTATTACAATGTGTTCTTACGTTACTATAAGCAAATGTGGACAGTCCGCCACACTTACATGTTTTTTTTTTAAACCGTCTTGCTCAAGGAACATTCCACATTCTAAGAAATCATTCACTTTGTTTACATTTGTCTGAGGCTCTTCTGGAAAATAGGATTTGACCAAGTGAAATATCTAGAGGGAATGGGTTAGGAGTACAGTAATGGGCTGTTTTGAAAAGACCGAACTTATGGGTAAATTGCTAAAGCAAAAGGCTGCATCTCATGAAGTGCAAAGAAATTGTGCAAGGGATAGAATTAGAATGAAATTATGATCATGAACTAAACTTTAGTTTTACAAATGTCACATCACTCTGCAGGTGTTGACACAAAGTTGTATCAGGTAAGTACAACCAGATATTTCTTTTTCTCCTGGTGGGGGAAAAAGGGTGGCTTCTGTTGTTATTGTGGATGATTCATTTCCAACAATATCTTCCCAAGCATATTTATTCTCACTAGCTTTTAATTTGTTTGCTTGTTTTAAAACATTTTTTCATGTATTGCCATCGTGCTTTTTATCCTGTTTTTATGCTTGCCATATGAAATGTGCTCTCCAAATAAAAAAATGACATTGACATTTGGTGGTTAAATGAAGTGGAGGCATGGAAAAAATCAATTTGCCATATTATGTACAGCTCTTCACATGTTTCAACTGTAGCTTTAAAAGCCACTTTGTGCTGTTTGGAAAAGGCCGAGCTCTAACAATGCAAATTAAGAGCGCTTTATTGCCGTGTTAGGAATCAAGTTTTATTATTCTAAGAAATTAGATTTAGTTAGCTAAACCTGCAAAATTTTCGGCAACATTTTTTTTTTGAACTATTCCTCCTTTGCAAACCCAAGGTAATTTTACCTTCTCGTTGCAGGTTTCTGACAACCAGAGAGTGGATCCATTGGGATCATGGATGGACTTTGTCAAGCGACCAGTTGGCAACTTCCCAGCAAAATGTCGCAAAAGGAAAAGACCGCTGGTAAACCCAGAAGATGGCAGAGAATGTCATAGTGTTAAAACACACACACACACACACACACACACACGCTCACATGTCTATACAGTACAGAAACAGTCAAAAACAATGGAGACAAGATGGAGTTCTA
>CAAKHF010024741.1:16884-28725 GCA_901007745.1 Hippocampus kuda
TTTTCACTGTTATTTAGAAATTATCATGTGTGTGACCTCATATGTGATGACATCTCCTGGCTCATTGGAAACAAACACTCTCACACACACACACACACACACACACACACACACACACACAGCCTTTCGATCAAGCAATCAAGTTTGCTTGTCTTTAATCATGTGTCCACATGTTATATGATGCAAGACGATCAAATTGAAAGACCGGAATTTACAGATCCATTCCACAACACTGTTTGGCATTGGTGTATCGAGGACAGTGGTAGGCTACCCAAAAGGTGGAGCTAGATACAAATTCCAGAATGGGAAGAGGACAAATAGGACTCTTTATTCCTCATGGAATAAAGAGTCACATGTCATGAGGAAAGTTGCCTTGCGTTGTTGTCCTTTTTGCTCATCATGCGTGACCTTTCTCTTGTTGTTCTTATCACTATCGCGCCGACACGCACAAGACACATCAGGATTTGATTTGTAACTTTTATGACCTGCTTGGTTGCTAACGTTTGGTCTCTGTCCTTCATTAGCCAGGCCCACCTGGTCCTCCAGGTCCTCCGGGACCACAAGGACCACCTGGCTCACCCGGAGCTGAGGTGACCCAGGAAATTCTTCTCCAAGAGTTCAAAGAGATGATAAAAGGTAGGAAGCATGTTGGTTGTCCAGCTGGTATAGGGCTCATAACACGCCAGGTTAGGATCGTATTAACTGGACCTTTGTGGTGATGACCTTTGTGTTTCTAACAGAGGCTACAGAGAGACGGACCGGGGCTGTGGATCGTCAACCCGCTTCCAGCCAGCTTCCCGTAGCCCTCCTCACGCTGCAGGAGGGCATGACCTCCTACCGGCGAATCGATGAGGCTTTCCATTGCAAACTCAAGGGACCCGTGGTGGTTGACAAGAAGACTTTGGTGGAGCTCCAGAATTTTCAAACAGTATGTTGCAAATGTTGATAACTGCAGCTAACTCACTGCATGAGACTCAAGCCATAACTCGAAATCTGTGATTCTCAACTGGTTTGTCAGTACCCTAATGGGGGTCAAGGAGCCATTTGGGTGGGTAAAAAACTACAAGCCGGTCCTCGGTTTACAATGTTACCTACATTCGACATTTTGACATACAGATGACATACTTACTGTTTTCCAAATATGTTTAAACACAATAGGATGAATAATTTATTGCAGGGTTTGACTTATTTATTTTCATTCCTTTTGATAACGTGGCCATAATCTGAAGAATTGCCCTTATCCTTCTGAAAGAAACTGCTTTTCGGACTCATTTGCGTCACAGTGGTATGCCAGTAGCGGGGAGAGACTTGTGTTTGCTCGTCATTGTTTAGTTTGTGCGAGGCATCCTCCCCTCAGTGGTAACTGGCACTGCTAAAGCCTGAAGTTCCAACCAAAGACCAGCCAGTCAAAAATATCAGTTCAATTCCACACATCACTCTCTGGACGGCACACAAAAGGCACTCTGTCTGTGACTTGGAATAAAGTTTGGAGAGGACAGAAATAGACACTGTAAGAAACAGCTTGCTTTAGTGGAAGAAGCCTGTTGACGAGGCGGGCATAGCAGAACCTTTATAGACGTAAGGAGACAGGCTGGGGGCTAATCGTGTGGACTTGTGACATTCTCGGATAATTGAAAAACACAAGAGCCCACAATGAAGCCCTTCAGTCCGTTGGAATAAAATATTAGTTTGCTTTCCTCTGCTTCGTTAGTGATCGACGTACAGATGCTGACAGTATCAACCCTTGCGAACAATAATGTGAAGCGGTTCCGTTGTGGTCTGAATCCAACCGGAAAAGGAACCATTCATGATTCAAGTTACCCTACACATCATAATGGTGACATAACAACATGTAGCCTGTCATGTAAACAGATGAAACGGTTACATACAAATACATCAGGAAACAAAAATTACCAACCCTATTGCAGGAAAAAATGAAAATAATAAGTGGAGTCAGCACACTGTAACACATAAGCAAAAATACTTCTTCAATTCTATCACATTATCCCCCCCCATCAAATCACTGTTTATTTCTAAAAATGCCGCCTCTGATCTTGACTTTGTTTTCAGCCGCCAGCCAAGGGAGCCTTCTTGAGAGGGTCAGGCATGGATCAGTCTACTGGCAGATTCACCGCCCCCATCACAGGGATCTACCAGTTCTCTGCTAATGTCCATATTGGTAAATCAAATTACACAAACCACGAAAGATGCAGTTAGGAAATTGGTGGCCACACGTATTGCTTCATCGCTAAAATACAATACAATACAATACAATACAATACAATACAATACAATACAATACATGCTGATCTATATAGTGCTTTCACAACAGCGGCAGCTGTAACAAAGCGCTTAACAAAACAGTTAACATAAAGTAAAATAATAAACACAACACATAACATAAAACACAGACAGTCGTGCAGTCCTAACCACTTTTCCGTCACACGCTTTGTTGTTTGAAGCAGTTTGAGATGAAAGAGGAGAGAATCAAAGTGTCCTTTAACCAGTGGATTAGAGACGTCATGCTCAAAATGTGCACACGTCGGCTACAAGCTAAGTTTCAAAGTCAACAAGAAGCTGTAGCATAGTCAAAATAGTCAACCTCATTGCAAGAAACATTGATCATTGAAATAGACATTGATCATTAATGAAGTACTGCACGCAACTCACATTAATGTAAGTGTAGGTTTGCTTGGTGGTGCACATATAAGAGATAAGATAATCCTTTATTTGTCCCACACTGGGGAAATATAGATTAATATATAGATTAAAATATAGATTAATATAGACCGCTAAATTGGTTAGCTGAGGTCACTAAGGCAATGCCAAATGTGCTATTTTGTTTATTTCAAGCCACAGTAGCATACGAATGACTTGAATAAGTGCCACAATTTGTAATGTAATACAAGAGTGTTGCTTTGGAGGTAACAGCAAATGTGGACTTTTTTTCAGATCACAGTGAGGTGAAGAGAAGTAAGACCCAGCTGAAGGCCAGGGACAATATTCGTGTATTAATCTGCATCGAGTCACTTTGCCACAGATACACGTAAGTGTGACACATTATGGCTACTACAGTGCGCACTCTAAACACAATCCATTCTAGCATGTTGGCAAAATTCATACTTTACAGATTAAAAAAAAAACACATTTCTCACGATGAAATAATGATATATAGTGTAATAATCAGTTACAGGAACAAACTGGAGCCATCATGAAACAAAATGCCCATGCAGTGTATTATGTAACATTTTAACGTCCTTACACTTATTCAAATTCGGTTTACGGTTTTGAAACACAAAAGAAGATGTGAAGTAAGCCATTTTTAGCCATGGCTGCTACATTGCTAGCACGGCTTATTCATGATGGAATGTTGCGTTGTTAGCTTTGTTTTATCTCGAGAGCTGTCTAATTCCATCTTTTTAACTTTAGTTGCAAACTGCAAGTAAAGAATTCGACCAAGGGAACCGACATTGATGGCTGTTAAAAGGATGCATATGCTATACTGACCATCACACACATATGAGGAGTGTGGCTATTTTCTTTTCACATTTATACTGTATGTGAAAATAAACATGACAATGCTATGACCTGTTCTGACTCGAATCAGAACATTGTGTTTCAGCGTTCGTTTTTAACAGCCAATTAGCATCTCACTTCAACTAACCACCTCTTCCAAACCATTTGTCTTTTCTGTCCTGAATCTGTACATTTCTTTTTTTCACAAGTGCTTTTTCCCTTGGAGGTGATGGTAGGCTGTTGAAGTCATGACCGGAAGAGCTGGCCTTTCTGTTTTGTGACACGGTCTTGCTCAGTGGTTGCTATTGGGGAAACCAAGCAGCCATTGAGCAGGCGCAGGTCACATCATTTCAAAACAACAGCAAAAATGAATAGGTTGATCAGCTGCAATATAAATGTGCTTTGCTTTGTCCATCCATCCATCCATCCATTTTCTAATCCGCATATCTTCATGAGGGTTGCGGGCGTACTGGCCTATCCCAGCTGACTTCGTGACCCATCCTGAACTGTGTGCCAGCCAATCGCAGGGCACACATAGACAAACAACCCTCCGCGCTCACAATCACACCTAGAGACAATTTGGACTTCCCAACCAACCTGCCATGCATTATTTTTGGAGTTTGGGAGGAAAACGGAGTACCCGGAGAAAACCCACGCAGGCACGGCAAGAACATGCAAACTCCATACAGGAAAGCCAGAGCCGGAATCGAACCCTGAACCTCTGCACTGTGAGGCCGACGTGCTAAAATGTTGATTACCGTGCCGCCCTCCTTAGCTTTGTAATCATTATACGTTATACGGTATACAACATACGTTGATAAGGATTTTCAAATATTTTCTGTTGTCATTGAGTTTTACATTACTGTACCCAACTTCAGTGGAATTGGGGTTGATATAAAGACTCCTTAGCTTTACTTTTCCTAGCCGGCACTTCAGATAGTCTTGCACACATCCCCTCCGACCTCGCCAATATCAAAATGCAGAGAATGTGCAGTCAGTCTTTTTGCGATGGCGGTCGATGTGAAGATGAACGTAGCTTGATTTGCCATAAAACATGCTGTAGATTGCACTTAAAATGAGCCAGTGCTTCCCACTGAAGAGATGTTTTCGGCTTGCTTAGATAATACAGGAATATGTTTATTCTATTCAAAATTATAGAAAAAAAAGTTTCCAGATTGCTTCTGATCCCCGGTGTCTCTACAGTATGGCGTTGATGCAAATAAGCGTCATTATGCCAATGTGAATTAAGATATCCTTTATTTGTCCCGCAATGGGGAAATTTACAGTCTGAGTTCAGAAAGGAAACCACAAGGTAGGGAGAGGGAAAAAAAAAAACACGCTCGAACTATCCTTTTCTAAGGATAATTTAAGTCTAGGATTAAAAAAAAATGTTCTGAAAATATCATGGTTTTCTTGCAGCTCTTTGGAGATGATTGTCGGCTTGGAAAGTAACAGTCGGATCTTCACTGTGAGTGTTCAGGGACTCCTGGAGCTGCAGGTGAGTAACCTGTCGTATCTTCTTAACCCATTCAGTACCAGCCAATTCTGGACCAAGTCTGAAAAGACGTTTAAAAACGTCTTTGGGAGTGAATGAGTTAATTGACCTCGACTTAATTCGGTGATTTCTTTTGGTCAGGGATGAACATGGGAGGGATTTGACTACATTGAATGACGATAGGGCAAACCAATGAACTGATTAATTGTTTGTACTGACATTATTCTTGATGGGATCTGAAAATATCTCTTGTTCTAAACTCCTGTCTGGCTGCCGTTGTCAAATTAAAACTGACAAATATAGCTCAGGGAAGCTGTGGCAGAGTTAGTTCTGGATGCAGCTCACCTTCTTATAGCTGATGTTATGTTCGTCTCCTTCAAGTAGAGTGTGGACGTTGACATTTTTCAAATGTAACAGACCTCTGACATCAGTGGTCCCCTACTACTGGTCCACGACCCATAAAAACAACAACAAAGGCACATAGAAAGTGTGGCATGTTGTGCTGCCTCAAGTTTTTAACACAACGTTACACAAGGGAGGAACCCAAGACAAGTTAAAAAAAACCCAAAACAAAACATGGATTATGTGTGGTTGCTGGATTCACCAAAATGATCAAGGTGATCGATTATTTTCCCTGTGTAACTCAGTTAGTTGTTGGTTTGTCTTCCACAAGCACTTCCAATTGTCACTTCAAACTTCATTTTGTGCTTACGGTGTTCTCCCAGATGTTCCATGGTAAAGCTGAGCAGCGCACAAGAAGTGGAAAATCACTCAGGATAATCGAATGCTTGATGATTTTGATCATAAATAAGAGAAAATACTCAAATGTGTGCAACCGAAGTTAGACAACAAAATAGTCATCCGACTCAACAGCACTTTTGCTGGCTGCTGCCAAGTAGTGCGCTTTGTTTTTCTTCGCTTTTGATTAAAACCAATTTCCCCACATTCAACATAATTCTTATTTGACAAATAACATTTAAATTCCACCGTGTCGTTAAGGCTTCCCAATGAATTCTGCAGCCGTCTGGTTGCACTGCATTCAGTCGTAACAGTGATGTGGAAAGAAAATCTTACCAAACACGTCTTCAGTTTAGCATGTATGAACCCGCATGACAACTGATAGCAACATGGCCTCTTTTCACCTTGTGCAGGAACATAATGAATCAAGATTGTTATCTTGTAAGAAATGAAGTATCAGCAATTGTTGCCGTTTTGCTCCCTGCTATGTTGATAGTCATGCATTAGCTTCACTCACTGTTCCATAGACAGTATTTACCCTTCTTCCTATTTGCATTTTTGCTCTTTTCATTTCACATGTATGTTCAAATATGTCTGCAATGTATTTATAAACTGGGTTCATTTTTTTAGTTTCACAAATTGAGGTGCGTTTTGATCATTTTAACCCTTACATACAGTTCTAATTAATCGTGGTTAAACTTACTAAACAGAAGAAAAAGTCACACACAGTGCCTGCAATGTTGGATATAAAAGTAGACTTAAAATTTTCCAGAAACACATTTTGAACCGATCTGCAGTTCAATAACTTGCGGCCAACAATTATAATGAGGCTATTCTCGACCCTGGTCATAAGTGACCTGGAACATTTTTTTTCTTGACTAGTCTAAATCTTCCATGTCACATTGCATAATTCCGGGTTGGACCATAATTTGTGCAGGCCGGCGGATCTGTGTGAGAGAGTGCTGTGCCGCTGTGGGACGAGCAGACTTCAATCAATGCTCAATCAAAGCGGCTCCTGACATAAATGTTTCAAGCTCATTGGCCACTAGAGTCTTGACATGGCGAAAGCACCTATGCGTCATGAAGTGGGCACTTGGAGACAACCCTCAATAATAATAATAATAATATTAATAATAATAATAGATTACATTTGGAAGCGCCTTTCACAACACTGAAGGACACTTTACAACCAAGAGCAAACAATAAAACCACAGATAAAATTAAAATAAAAGTAAAAAATAAAAAATAAAATAAAAAGGATTTCAGGTGGATAAGCAAGTCTGAATAGGTGGGTTTCGAGCTGGGTTTTGAATATGGAAAGAGAGTCAATATTACGAATGTTGGGTGGAAGTGAGTTCCAGAGTTTGGGGGCAGAGCGACTGAAGGCTCTGCACCCCATTGTACTCAGACGGGCAGAGGGCAGAGAAAGGTGGAGGGAGGACGAGGACCTGAGTGAGCGAGAGGGAATGGAAATTTGAAGAAGATCTGACAGATGGGGGGGTGCAAGGTTATGGATGGCCTTGAATGTAAAGAGAAGTGATTTGAAGTTCACCTCAACCCACAATCGTTCATTTGACCGCACTATTACTGAATATATCATGATTCAAAAAATACAATACCATACTACGAGTGTTGATACGCACTGTTCACATATTTATGAATGAATATGTTGCATTAGACCTGCAGCCCACCAGTGTTAGACATGGTTTGAGCTGGCGTAAGGTTTAGGTTGACTTTCTGCCACTCGACCATGCGCATCTCCAAGACACAAGACATTTGCGCAGTTGCCCTGTCTACGAAAATAGAGTGCTACTGTGCATGCAAAATGAACAGTATGCAAAGTTTAAATGCATTATAATGAGTTGAGATATATTCAAAGCAGGTGGGTGGGGTAAAATTATGAAAAAAAAATCTAGGTCACGGATTCTCACTTGTAATGGGTAGGTTCTGGAGGTTGACTGTTTGGACTCATGCATGACACAATTTGTTGCCCACTTGCAGGCCGGCCAATACACCTCCATCTTTGTGGACAACGCCGCCGGGGCCTCCGTCACGATACAGAATGGCTCCGACTTCATGGGCATGCTCCTTGGCGTGTAGCGTTACCTAGCGGGAGTCTGCTTTGGTTTTCCTCAAACGACTCGCTCACGAGCGCCGCCACGATGGCGCTTCGGCATTCCGGCAAGTCCAAGCTGACTTTTGACGCGATCCTGTGTGCTGAAGTGTGGGTTGAAGGGGGTGGGGCTTAAGTGAGTTGTGGTTTCTATTTCACCGCTCCGCTTCTTGGATAAACTCGTGCTTTAATAATTGTCTCACACAAAAAAAAAATATATATATATATATATATATATATATATATATATATATATATATATATATATATATATATATATATATATATATATATATATATATATATATATATATATATATATAGTCATAGTGTGTTTTTAGTTCATTTTCCCAACATTATAATCCCATGTTTTATTGATATTAACTGTGATGGTTTGACAACATGGTGACAACACAACATCGAACTCTGTTTTAAGGGTGTCGTTGTCATGGTAACATTCTTGTATGTCCCATTCATTTTGATTTGAACCAGCCCATTTGTCTCATCATATACTGTATATCGATGACTGTTTATTAAATTTCCTGCCATATATTTGTAATTTATCATAACTGCAAAAAATTGTTTAGATTTGTACTTTGATATTTATGTTTGAGAAAATGTATCAACCTTGTGCTATTTGACTGTTAGATTCATACAGTAATAAAGATATATCTTTTTACGCCATTGTACAACATGCACCTATGATTAAACTGACCTAGTCATTTAGTTGTGATAATATAGTGAAACTCCTCTACAACGAAATCATGTTGGCAGCAAGAAATTTTTCACAACAGGGGGCTTTTCACTGTAGCAAATTTTATCTCAGATGTAAACACACAAACAGACAGACAGACAGACACACACACACACACACACACACACACACACACACACACACAAACACACACACACAAAACATAAATGTGTACTCTTTATTTTTATTCCAATATGAGGTGCATAAATACGAGCATACATTTATTTGACACTTCATATAGCCAGTGTAGAAAGAAAAAAACGGGAAAGAAATTGCGAAATTTACGACCAGCATTCACTTTCACTTACGTCAATTTCTTGCATAATGTCTTTTACTTTGCTTCCTCCATCTTTAATTTTTATTACTTTTATCCTGTCTTCAAGCGTGAATGCTTTTCTTTTCTTATCTCCTTGGTCTGCAAAGGTCCGTTTCGTAGCCATTTTAGCAATGCAACGTTCGTGCTGCGTCTGAAACAAATACTTTCTGTACTACTGTGCATGTGTAAGCCACTGTGGTGTTTGCTGTTGCCGTTTCCGAGCTAAGCAGTAGGAGTCGCTGTAGGCTGAGGTTGGATTAGACTTTTGCGGAAGGCTTGTTTTCGTTGTAGTGAATCTCGTTGCGAGGCAAGGGCAGAGAAAAAGATTTCGTATAACGCAACAGAGGGATTTTTCGTTGTAGGGGAGCAGAAAAGTGGGAATGGTTTTAATGCATGAAGATTTTTTCACACAAGGGTATTTTCGCCCATTTAGGTTTCGTTGTAGAGGAGTTTCACTGTAATTATAGTAATAGCGAAGATGCAAGATGCAATTGTGTCATCACGGTTTTGGACCTCTCAGAATTGCCTGTTCACATTTCAACAAACGCTAAATACAGTGGAACTTCTCCGGTCAAACACAAACCATTTGAGGACACTACGAGACCTTCAACTTTTACCATAGAATATATGCAACTTAACAACTTTTGTACTCACAAAACCTTCATGAACTGCTCAAGCAAAGTTGCAAATAACATTTACAATTAACCCTTTAACTCATTCAGTACCAACCAATTCTAGACCCCATTTATTTATTTATTTTTACCCTAAGTCTTGGAAAATTTGAAAATAAGTATCTGGGGTTGAACATGAGGAGTGTGAAAAGACAAATATTTCTTTGGGAGTGTTAAGTCAGCATGGATGTGTTGGGGGCATATATTGCTGCTCATTAAATATTCGAGAATACTGTTTTTCTGCCAACTAATTCACTAACTTGACTCTTGTATGAAAAAAAATGTAAAAGAGCCATGTCATGGGAACATAGTGTGAACTATTCTGTTGATTGGACATGATTTGGAAAGGCGCACACTTGTCTCGAATCTGTAACTGTCCACAGGTGACAGTGCATGTAAAAGTATAACAGATTCCAGTGAGCATTGCCCCCGCAAAAAAAAAATCGAAGAGGGCGTTGGCCACTTAGTTAGAGGTCCGGGCCTTTAGCTGAGTGTACTTGACTCCCAGCCAGTGACACGGTTATGGCAGCAGTTCACACCCCAAATGGTGTGGCTGGACAGTGGAAGATTGCCACCATTACAAACCACAAACCAAGCATTACGGTGAAGGAATTGTCTGTCGAGCTCTGCGACAGGATTTTCTCAAGACACAGATCCGGAGGGGAAAAAAAAATCTCTGCTGCTTTGATGAGCCCACTGGGATTCCAATGTGACTGAACATCCATCCATCCATCCGTTTTCCGATCCGCTTTATCCTCACAAGGGTCACGAGGCGTGCTGGAGCCTATTTGAGCTGTCTTCGGGCAGTGGGCGGGGTATACCCTGAACCGGTTGCCAGCCAATCGCAGGGCACACATAGACAAACAACCATTCGCGCACATACTCACACCTAAGGACAATTTAGAATGCCTCGCATGTTTTTGGAGGGAGGAAACCAGAGTACCCGAAGTAAACCCACACATGCACGGGGAAAACATGCGAACTCCACACAGGAAGGACCTAGCCAGAATCTCACCCTGCAACTCTGTACTTTGAGGCAGACGTGCTAACCAGTCACCCACAATGCTGCCCTGTGATTGAACATGAGATTTGAAAGTGAATGCATGCTCCCCATTCAACCAAATAGCTTGTTCTTGTTTTTGTTGTTCAGAAAAAACCAAGACTTGACGTCAGTGCTGCCAAAGGTGCAACTAGTTATTGAGCAGAGGCTTTGAATAGTTACAGTATATTTGTTTTGAAAGGTATCTTGAAATCTCTCTCTCTGTGTGTGTGTGTGTATATATATATATATATATATATATATATATATATATATATATATATATATATATATATATATATGTATAAAATCTCTCTTAGGGGTGTAGCAATAGATCTATTTAATCGATATTATTTATCGATGCGTATGCCTGGTTAACCACCAACATGATCAGCACTGGAGTGGGTGTCCATCAATGCTGGCGATCATCAACAAAACATCATTTTAAGTTATTGATCCATTTAGTCAACATACTTAACTCATACAGAAAATTTGGAGAAAAAAAAGTGAAGGACTGTGAATACTATCACTGTGTGACATCTCTTACAGTGGAGTCCACTATTTGAGGTTATATGGTGTCATTTTTTTTTTTTTTTTGTAAAGGCAGAGATCTTTGTTTCAGCTCTTATATTCCATTCCAGTCCACTGTTGGGAGAAGGTTTGGTCTATTGGTAGCAACAAGCTTTCTGGTCAAATATTAAAACAATCCAAATCTTTTTTAGTCCCATTGCTTCATTCCACTTATACATAAATGAGGTTTAATGTGAGTATTTTATCCCTTTTAATAAAGCATTTGTAGCCTGCCAGGCATTCATGTAGTCAGAATGCAGTAAAAAGTGAATGTTAGCGATCCACCAAGCGCATACACTTTAGACCTGAGCGCCAACCACAGGAACGTTGCGCCAGCTCAGGCGAGACCCACTTTGCATGTTTTTACTCCTCTTCAGTTGCATGTCATTTCAAAGTGCACTAAAAATAAAGAAGAGGGTGGAGACTGTCCGTCAACATATCCAACTGCCAGACAAGCTCCTGCTCAGATGCCATGGAATAACACACACACACACACACACACACACACACACACACACACACACACACACACACACACACACACACACACACACACACACAGTCACAGTTGATCTATTTTTGCTCTTGAGCTATACATTTTGTATGAAATATGTCAACCGTTGGAACAT
>CAAKHF010024743.1:0-34062 GCA_901007745.1 Hippocampus kuda
TCTCATCCTTCATAGGCCGGGCTTCTGAGTCCATCGGGCCTTCTTCTTTGTCTTTCACTAAGAGGAAGACAAGTGGTTAGACTTGAGTATTAACTTGAGGCTCTCTTCCCAAGAATTATCAAGAGCCTATTTACACCAATGCACCGGAGTTCGGATCCAGATACAGTTTTAAGTCGACCATGCATATACCAAAAAAATGAATCTAAGTTTAGATGATTCTATTGTGTGCAGCCACTTGACAAAACAAAATTGAGTAAATTCAACACAATTTTTTCAGTGTCCTAAAAAAAAGGCCATAAAGGACAGATAACATTCGTGGTCTGTCGCATCAACATGTTTAAAAGTCCAAAGCCCTTACTTGTTGTTATGGACCAGAGGCAGCCCATACATTTGGTACCTTGGCGGTCAGTGGGGAATTTACCCAACTGAATCCACCTCTTAATAGCACCACTATCACACCGCAATTACAGAAAACTCCAAAACAAATCATGAAGGCAATATAACAACATGTTAACATACATCATTTGGAGCGGTTCAGAATCAGAATCAGAATCAAAACATTTCGATGAAATACACCATATTCATCTAATGTGCTGATAATTAAATGTACTCAACGTGTGCAGAGGCCAGTAGATAAAAATGCTGACATTATTGTGGGCCAGCTAGCTGGCCATCTGAGACGAATAAATGGATTTTTTAAAAAAAGATTTTATGTTGTCGATGAACCTCAGTGCTTCTGATAGTGTTCGGCCCACCAGTTCTATGTTTCCGAGCTGTAAAAGTCAAGCTTGTGGTGACTCATGCCCTGAGAATGTAAAAATCAAGGGTACAAAAAAGTACCTTTGAAGCAACCCCCACACCAATTGTAAAAATATTACAAGAATAAAGGATATTGACACTTGCCTGAATACTTTCCCCCTTTGTTCCTCTGGACAAAGCAAAGGATGAGCAGTATGAGCAGAAGCAGCACGATGGCGCTGACCAGGCCAATGAACCATCCCTGGGTCGCAATGCCGGGCTGCATCTCAGTCACTCCTTGAAAGTAGATGGATATTTGCGAGAGCGATGTAGGCAACACACAAGGAGAGGGAACGCTTCAAAAGAAGCGACATCCAAACAAGCCACTTCATTATAATTTCTGACAGGGTGGCATCGCCCCAGGGAACTGCAAAAGGCTAACACTCGAAAGCACTTCAATCGCAACGCAGGGCACTACAAGGAGTTCTTTCTCTGTAGGATTGATTTTATCTTTAAACACAGGAAACCCAGAGGAACAGCGGATAAGATGAGATAAGACAACACTCTCATCCATTAATGCAGTACCTGTTCCCTCTGTGTCAATCTCTGTCTGAAAGAACGTAACGTTGCTGTGGATGAAGTGCAGATGGTAATGGGAACCGGGTCTGAGACCCTGCAGCTGGTAGAAGGACTGGGAAGAGTCCACCCTCTCTGTCTTCTTCCATTTATTAGCATCTGTACAGACGTAAATTACTTTGAGCTCAACCTCCAGAAGGTCATTGTTTTGAAAACACAAGTTTGCCCTACCGTTCTCCTTGAAATATTGGATCTGGAATCTAACATTTCTGTGCCTCTTCTTGGCCAGCCAGCTTATATTAACAAAATTCTCTCCAGGAGACATGCTGATGTTGACAGGAGGCACTGAGAAATATTCAAGAGGATGGAGTTTGTGTTTGTGAGTGACCAATTCTTGAATGCTGCGTCAGCTGAGTGAGGTCAAAGAAGCTGCATACCCCCATCCAGAGTGGTGGCACCTTCCCTCATTATGGGCTCTCCATCTCCGGCGGCAGTGCGCCCCCTCAAGTAGAAGCGGTAGTGGCTATGGCGATCCAGGCCCTTCAGGGTGAGGTGGCTGATTGTGGCGTCATCGATTTGCACCACCTGCATTGGGCTGTCGTCATTCTCCACGACTGAGTGTGGATGAGAAGATAGCTAGTCAGTGTAAGGATGACTTCAGACTGACCGCGGATGCCTTGAATGATTGCTATTTTACTGCAAATTTAGAAGATAGTGGTTAGGTCAGGGGTCAGCAACCCAAAATGTTGAAAGGAGCAATATAGGACCAAAAAAACAAATATGTCTGGAGCCGCAAAAAAATAGAAACTTTCTATAAAACTTAAAATGAATGAAACACATGCTGTATGTATGAAGGAGACTGTTGTGTGTTCACAAACAATTCTGAGACAGTCCAAAGGGGTGAATAACAAACGCCCCCATAGAATTTATTTTGTGATTTCCTCCCTTGATTTTCTGTTTTGGTGCATTATTTTCGCTTTTCTTAGTGTCATTGAAGTGATCATTAATTTCCGTTTTTTGGAGGCTTCTTTGAACGCCTCTCGAATCGAACGAGAGGAGAGAATGCGCGGAGTCGGACCCAGACGTGTCGGACCCAGTTTTTCGAGACTGTTAAAAGCATAAATACAGTTTACATTTTAAAAAACCAACACCACAGCTCTCCTTTTTTTGGAGCTGCAACGTGTATCTATATCTATATGAGCTATATTTGCTTACTATGCTTTTTTTTCTTTTTTTTTTTCTTTTTTTTTTGCTACAGTGACACGATGAGCCTTCATGATTAAATGTTTTTTTTTTTTTTTTTTTTTCCGTGTAGTGCATTCTGTAGAGCAGGGGCGCCCAACCTTTTTTGACCGAAGATCTACTTTTTGTTTAACCAACATACCGTGATCAACCCGCACATACACAACACACTTACAGCCACATGCCTACGTTCGTCGAGATCTGATGCGGAGGCATGGGACGCACTTTTGCAGCGTTTTGGACTATTGTAGCTCACGTGTACCGTTTTAAAAATGCTTTTCACGGCCCTACAGATTCTCTTTGCCAGTAACCTTGGTGAACTATACATGAAACGCTGTTTTTTTAAATTGTATTCATTTATTTATTTATTTATTCATTGCAACAGCCACCTGCCTTGCATCCCGCCCTGCTAATAGAAACGTGTGTCACCGGCTATGGCGTAAATCTTCGTTGACAGAAACGTTGAAATGTAATATTTATATCACAACTTTTTACGGCATTGGGAAACGTTAAGAATGTTTGTGTCATGTTTTTACTCCTACAGAAACCATATTTAAAACAAACAAAAAAAATTCCCTCCCACATCTTTTTCCATTTTCAAACATTTTTTATAAAGCTTCAGGGAGCCACTAGATGGCGTAAAAGAGACACATGCAGCTCTGGAGCCACGTGTTGCCGACCCCCGGGTTAGGTATAGGATTCAGGTTAGTCAAGGATGTAGACCTGGCTGGATAGGCCATTGGTGGCTTTTTCTGTTCGGGGTAAAAGGTGAGCTGGAGCCTATCACAACTGGCTCCAGAAGAAAATCATGTGTCATGTAGGAAATATGAATGATGCTCACTTTGTTGGTACTGCAAGTGGTACCCAATAAGAATCCCATTGGGCTGACTCGGCGGTGTCCATCGCAGCGTCATTTCCGTCTCAGATGGGCTGTCTAACGCCAAAGATGTTGGTGGATGCGGAACTAGTCAAAGAACATACAAAGTAGGTGATCAAATGGCCTTTTAAACTGCACTCTTTTTTTTCTTTTTTTTTTTATATATTGTATACTGTTTCCGTTGTGTTCGACTCATCCCTGTCATTTCTGCACACTTCCTTACACCGCCTCCAGTGAGTATTACAGCCCACCTGAACCCCCACCATTCCAATTTGGCGCCTCCCTTTCTTACCTCCCTCATCAGTCTCGAAGGACACCATCTCTGATGCCGGCCCATCTCCTTTGCTGTTGAACACGCTGACAGACAAGGCATAGTGGGAGTACGGTTGGAGATCGCCAATCACCTTCCTCTCCTCATTGGCTCCAGTCTCAACAACAACAGTGGTTACTGGCTCCTTTGCCCTTCGAGCTCTGTGGTGACCCCGGGGACCAAACCTAGTCAAGTGAATCTGGAGCCAAAAAAAAAAATTAACTTATATTTCCTCCGATTTTTCAAGGTATCTGTTCATTTACTTGCTCCTAGTGTGTGGCCTAAACTTCCTTGCCTCTGGCCACCTTTTCCAATTCCACCACGGGGGACTCGATATGTTCCAAAATCAGTTGCGGGACTGACCGAGGTCTGCCTTGCGGTCTCCCCCAAGTAAGACTTCATTAAGGCTCTGAGAGATCTTTTCTGTTCATTCACTAGCCATAGCTTGCCTATAAGAATGTTGATCAAACGAAAAGGTCTTGCAGCGATAAAATCGCTGCACTAATCCATCTGTCGCTCTCTTGATTAGTCCTTATTCGTGAACACGACCCCAACTTATTTCACCTCCACAAGCAGGATATTGCTTGCTGACATGACCTCTGGTTTGACTGACAAATTGAGGCAAAGAGCGGGTAGATTTCTTTCTGCTAGTGTTAATTTCAAATGTACAGATCTGAGATTGGTACCTTGTAGCCAAGCAGATGTCCTCTGACCGTCTCTCTGTCTATTGCAGCCCAGGTCACCCTGATGGCGGTGCTGTTCATGATGACAATGCCCACATTCATGGGGGCCTCCAGTGGAACTAAGGCACAAAGGCAAAATATATACACAACGCAACATTCAAATATTGTCGGTCAAACAGTGGCTTGGAGAAATGACTTACAATTCTCGCCTGAGTAGCCAATGACAGGATCTGGCTCAGGCCCCTCCCCCTGTTCATTGACAGCCTGCACTTTGATCTCGAACGCAGAGAAGTTGCCGATCTTACTGACAACTAACGGCGGCGCCGTTGTGTAGTTGGGGTGCCAGTCGGGCCCGCTGCCCACCACACGCCTCCACAGGACGCGGTACTTGAAGTCAGGTCCATTAAAGTCTCGTTTGTCCATTTCCTGTCATAAGAGGATTACTAGCCTATGAGACATGAAAACCTCTGAAACATAGCTGATGCAGCTTCATGCAATTTCATGTCTGGTACCTCCCAGGTGATGACAAGCGTATCTGGGTCGGTGGACTCACTTCTGACATCTTCAGGGTTATTGTCTGGTGCTATGGTCATAACATTTGAGGTTAAGTCACTGCAATGCAAATGTGTGGCTATAGAGGCTACAAACATCTCTAACCTTCAGCAGCTGTATTGTGGATCTCAGTCGGATTGCTCGGAGCACTCTTGCCCACCTCGTTGATGGCAATGACACGGAAACGGTACGACATGTAGGGCCACAGAGAGAGACTGGCGCGGTCCTTGTTCCCTGATACTCTGCTCAACTCTTCCCAACCTCGCTCATTTGAAACCTGATCCTCAAATTCAATCACATACTCTGCAGAGGTAAACATTTTAGAGAATGATGTAGACTTTAATGGAGCCCTAAGGAAACATCCAGGATGTGGATGAGGTCTTAGCAAAAGGTCAATCAGCCCAACGTCGGCGTCATTACTAACCTATCACAGGGCTGTTGTGTTCATCTCCAGGAGTCCAACTGAGGGTGACTGCGCGCCTTTTAGCTTGTGACAGCTGCAGAAGAGCAGGAGGGTCCGGACGATCTGTAGATTATAAAATGTATTGTCATTGCTTGGCTGAAGGGCTTTGCTCTTATACCGTTTTCCAACAGCATTCCATGTTCATCCGATCACAGAGCGGTGAGCTCACCATGTAGAGTAAGTGTGCCAGTTGCTTCAGCCATGTCCAGATTTGTGATAACTTGGCACGTGTAGTTTCCTTCATCTTCAGGTTTGGCATCAGAGATAATCAAGTCCGGTCCTTCAAATGTGTATCTAAAAGAAGAAAAGTTAGGAAGTGATAAATTATTCACATAAAGCTGTCATCCACACTTGTATGTCCAGTAGACAGATAGATAAATATCTTCGCTTAGACTATTTTGGGTGCTTTTATTCCACGCTCACATCTGCATGTACAGTTTTGAGTCGTCCACTACAGTTGCCTTATATGCAGTTGCCAATGCTTTGGCATTGCATTGATGAAACAATGAATTTGAGTCGAGTGATTTCTAACTTCAGATCGTTGCCAGATGCAAACAGCTTGTGGTCGTTCTTCCTCCACTGAGTAAGTGGAGAGGCCAGTTTGGGATCCACAAGAGAGAGACAGGTGAAGATGGCAGTCTGTCCAGGCTGCACCTTCAGAGCCTGCGGAGGTGACAGGATCATTGTTCTGTCTGCAGGAGAAAAGAAAGGACATGCTGAGGTGTGCTACCAGTGTGTGTGTGTGTGTGTGTGTGTGTGTGTGTGTGTGTGTGTGTGTGTGTGTCACTCACTGAGCACCTCCAGCTCTGCACTGATGGACAGGTTGGTGTTCTGCACAGAGCACGTGTAGAAGCCTTCATCGTCATGGGTGACATTGAAGATTTCTAGACCTCCAGTGGTAAGAGGGTTAATTCTGGAATCAGCCAGAAGGGAAGAGGCACTGCCACTGTGCCTGGGAAAAACACACAGCCACATCATATTCTTGAAAATTTGATGTATTTCTAAGAAGCAGCACTGTTTGGTGCAGTTTCCACTGTCGCAAGATGTAAAGGTTGTAAAGAAGGCGATCAAAATCCTCATCTTTAACATACCATGTATGTGTATCGGTTGCAATGGCATCCATCGACAGTATGTGCGATACATTGCCTGGTCGACAAAGAATTACCACTTGCTTACGAAAGTGGAATTGGAACAAGAGTAAAAACAAATGCCCCATTTTAAGCAAGTACAGTATTTGAATAATGATGGTGGCAGCAGTGATCTAACAGTTAGCACATCCATTTCACAGTCGTAGTCGTGGGGCTGGGCGTTCGATTCAAAGATCACACCTTCCCGTGTGGATTTTATGTTCTCGCCAAGCCTTTTTTTCTCCAGAAACAGGTTAAGCGAAGACTTTTAAATTGCCTGTAGATGTGAATGATGATGATTCGTCCATATGTGTCCATTGATTGGCTGGTCCAGGGTGTGCCACGCCTCTTGCCCAAAGTCAGCTGCGATAGGCTGACTTTGTCACGCATAACTTGACTTGACTTGTCTTTGAAGTCAAGATGGCGCCTGAGTAGGCAGCCGTCGGCAAGTGCTCTTATGAGCCTTGCTTTTTTTTTTTTGTTTTTGTGTTTGTTTTATCACTTTGTGTTTGTTGTTACGTTGTGTGGACCTGATGTGGACTTTTTTCAGCATTTTTTGGCCACGACATTCATCAAGGAGGAGACTGTGCTTGGTGGTTGCGCCTTCTCGGCAGCATGGGTATACGGTATACCAGCACTGTTTTTGACTGGGAGGAATGTCGGCGCCATTTGACTGTCGTTGCTGGACAGTCCCGGGGCGCTTGTGTCTTGCGCCTGTAATGGGCTGCATTTTTCACTGCCCTGCGTTGTTCAGCGGAGAGATCGGTGCTGTTGAACGGTCTGCGGCTGGATGGATGCAAGGCTTGAGGAGCCGACGATGAGAAGAACGGAGCGTTAGCGCGGAGCGACGATGCGGATTTGGAACTGGGAGTCGCGGCTTGGAGTTTGAAGCGGATCACGTGGGACAGGAGAAATGAACTAATCTCTTTTCGTCAATGGACGCTACAGCTTCGTGTTTGCTTTCAAAACTTAGCTTGTAGCAGACGTGTGCACATTTTCAGCATGATGTCTCTGATCCACTGTTGAAAGGACACTTTGTTGTCTGAAGCAGTTATAGATGAAAGAGGAGAGGATCAAAGTGTATGCAGAAAAGTGGTGAAGATTGCATGACTGTCTGTGTCCTATGTGTTGTGTTGTGTTATCTTTGTTATTTTGACTTCAAAATGGCGCAGCGAGAGTAGCTGGCTTTCCAGCAGCTCCTATATTTTGTTGTTCTACTTCTTCCTTTCATAACTTTGCTGCTGAGAATTGCGAATTTCTCCATTACGAGACTAATAAAGGTTTTCGTATTTTTGTATAAGGTGTACACAAAATAGGCGGATGCATGCATTCGAACAAGGGTTTGCTGTTTTGCATGAGCGCCGGTATTAATCACGCTCCAGATGCAACAGTGTTAGGCTGCTAATGAAATGCATCATACACTATCAAATCGCCATATCAAATGAGAACGTGTGGGACAAAAAATAAAAGTCGACTCGATTGTCTCACCATGAGACTTTTGGTTTCGGAGATCCAAAACTGTCACACTCCAGCAAGACTTTCTGGCCTTCAGTCACTGTGTAAGTGTTGCCATCCTCAGTTAGGATCTGTGGAGGCAACTCTGACACAACAAAGGGAGATGGGACACAAGAACACAGTAAATCATGACAGCAAAAAGGTCTGAAATGCACTCCTTGATTAATTCAGCAATGAATCATGGGTTGTATTGGATTGGAGATTTGTCATAGAAGGCTGTCTTCATCTCAAGCCATTTTGGACAGCTCTATGCCGAAAGGTATAGGGCAAACCTTTTTCAATTCCCACTGCATGTCGGAATGAGTTTGGTCATGTGACAGAACTGGATGCAAGCCTCAACGCCAAGGCCATCCACACAGGTTGCGGTCTCGTTGTGAGCTCATCCTGACTTCCAAATTCACAAATGTGGCTGCCCCTCATACTGTACAGAAGCCCATTTTCCCGGCATCTTGACTTTCCTTGTTTGTCTTTTGACTTTGGACTTTTACTACTTACATTTTAAAACTGATGTCTGTCTTTTTGACTTCTTCCTTCCTGCCAAAATAGGCGTGCTGCTTCTTCAACCTCTGTGGGCCACAACATGGCTTAAAAAAGACGAAGTAGGGAGTGATAAAGTAAATTCCAGTTAGAATTCGGATGGACTGATTGATTGAACGACTGACTGACATTTTGATGACCTACAAGGCAGAATATGAACCAGGGAACATGATTAACAACGCAACAGAATCAAAGCAGCAAGGTATTCCTTATCCAAGACCTTATTTAAGAGAATCATGATGCTATTGCACCCTTTGAAATGTACTCGTACATTTCAGAGTCTGAGTTTATTTTGCGTTTACTTAAATCCTTGAAAATAGTGCTTTTATTAGTTTTATCAGTCATTTATTTTACCCAAGTATATGTACTATAATTAAGCACTTTTGCCACCCGTGCCATTAGCAGTCGTGTAAAATCTGAAACCTTTACCAATGATATAAACGTTGGTGTTTGAGAGGATGGCTCCGTGCTTGTTGAAGGCCTTGCACTGGTAGATGGCCGTATCTCCAAAATTCACGTCTTTTAGGATAAGAGAGCCGCTCGGTGTCAGAGTGCGTCTGGAGTCTTTGTCGGTTGCTGTTTAAAAAAAAAAGAACACACGCACAGAGTAAAAGCGCATAACTATGTGCAAGGTGCTTTATTCATACGTGCGTGCATTTGTTTGCATACTGACATGAGAGAGGGATCCCATTGATGGTCCAAGCGATGACCGGAGTAGGGATGCCTTCTGCCTGGCAGTCAAGTCTGACATTCTCACCGGGAGCGTATAACATACTGACGGGTTCTTTGGTCCAGTAGGGAGCAGCTAGCGAATTAAAAGGGAATCACATGAGTGTTTTTTTTTCTTCAAAATGTACATAATAATTTAAATAAACATCATTGGAACAGTGAAGACTAGCAAGTGTTGCTAAACTGTTGCATGTGCCCAGGAGGTTTGTAAGTGATTTAAAATGACATGATGATGTGTTAAAAATCTACTAAATCTACACACACATTTGCATTTTTTGCTTCCATGACAAAATTTGATTGCTGTTTCAAGGGGGAGTTGGCAGTTTTCCCCAAAAATAAAATAAGTCATATTTGTCCAAACTATCGGCATGACCTGACAGAAGTACATTAACAAAATGGGATGTGAAAAAATAAATCATTCTTCTCTGTCCCCATCTCGTGCCTCTAATTTTTTTTTGCAAAAAATTACAGTGCCCGAAGAAACGAATCAGTGGCAGGAGGCGTAATTGTCAAGGTTTCAATCATTTATTGTACACTCGCGAGCACACATAATGGGCGCACCCCGCGTAGCCTTGCGCTGACGTTGCGCATCTGAAGCTTTACCGAAACTATGGCGGGAACAACCACATTGGGTGAATTTAAAAAAAAAAAAAGAAGCCCATCCAAGTTTGCCAATAACTGCAAAAGACAAGCAAACAGAAGACTTGGCATGGGGCAATGCGACGCAAAGCTACATTGAAATCAGGTTTAGCAACTCCACCTTTAATTGTTCAAAGTTTAAATGAAACTTTGAAAATTGGATTCATTTTTGTGTCAAGCAGCTTTTCATGATTACATTTTAATTAATCTTGACTATTTCTAGCCTAGTGGCCTGGTAGTCCAGTGGTTAGCACGTCGACTTCACAGTGCAGAGGTACCGGGTTCAATTCCAGCTCCGGCCTCCCTGTGTGGAGTTTGCATGTTCTCCCCGGGCCTGCGTGGGTTTTCTCCGGGTCCTCTGGTTTCCTCCCACGTTCCAAAAACATGCATGGCAGGCTGATTGAACACTCTAAATTGTCCATAGGAGTGAGTGTGAGCGCGGATGGTTGTTTGTCTCTGTGTGCCCTACGATTGGCTGGCAACCGGTTCAGGGTGTCCCCCGCCTACTGCCCGAAGGCGGCTGGGATAGGCTCCAGCTCCCCCCGCGACCCTAGTGAGGATTAAGCGGTTCAGACAATGGATGGCTGGATAGACGGATATTTCTAGCCTGTCTGGGGGTGAGTGGGGTTCGGTATGCCATCACTGTTAGGATCTTAACGGGCAAGTGCGCATGTATTTCCCACTGGTTGTGTGTGTGCGTTTGATGTACCTTCCACTGCCACAGTGTAAGAGTGTAGGGCCTTCCCTTGGGAATTCTCAGCAAGACACTGATACTCGCCAGCATCACTTTCTGAGATGTTGGTGAAGCGCAGACGGCGGTCAAACATTTCTTTGGCAGTCCGTGATTCAGACAGCTCGCCGTCTTTCCTAACCCACAATACTTTGGGAGTCGGACTGAGAGGAAAGAATTGACGGATGATTAAATTGAGAGGAAGAGGAAGGAGATGCAAGAAGCAAAGAGGGCAGGAGAGTGCAATAGCAAAGATAATAGGAGTGGGAGGAAAACTGAGCGTTAAGAAGGTCCACTTGACTGAAAGGTGCGTCTCCAGGCATCATATACGTTTCAGCACATACAGTACGCGCACATGTAGACACTCACTAGCCTTGGACGATGCACTCGAGCTCGATGGTCTGGCCCCTGAGTGCATGGTAAGTGCTGTGGCTTCCAGTAGGTCTCATCATGTGGGGCCTTCTGTTCCGCAGGACTGAGTTGGCTGAAGCACAAGCATTCACACACAACAGACCCAAGTGTCATTTCTCAAGATGCTGCTGACTTCGGAAGGTCCTGTGTAACGTGCTGGTCATCTCGCCTCTGCCTGAGCCACAGATGTTGGCAGCCGCATCCCAATGTGAGATGTTACCACAGAGACGGAGGAGGTGATAGCTCCCCCAGTGGTGTGTCTGCTTGGTTGCCTTCACTCATGTGGCCCAATTAAATTGGGCTGAAGTCGCAAAGGCAATCGTTCGATGCGGCCATTATTGGAGAAAGCACATTTCACGCAGTCTTTGGTGCATCTTGTCGACTTGAGTGAAACTTACTCGGGTTGACGGTCAGAGTGACAGGTTCCTTTGCCAGAATGGTGCGAGTTGCCAGATATTGGACATTGCAGGTGTAGTCATCCCTGCTGTCCGTGGTTTTCAGATGGGCAAAGTACAGGTTGCCATCCTTGCCCACCACCACCCGCTCGCTCAGTTGGATGTGACGGAGATCTGCAAGATGTGAGACAACAGCACAATTCAATTGAGACCAATGTGGACTTTGGTTAGAATACGCAGGCCACTTTGGCATACGTAATGAGATAAGCGACTCGACCGAGACGGTTATATTGCTGTGACTTTTCCACTCGCTCAATCCTCGCTTTCCCTATCGATGGCACCCTTCGGCACACTTAGGCAAGTTAAAAACCAGTTGAGACTATGACATCACACGGAGGAAAAATCAAGACATTGATGAGGCAACGTCATCCTCATGGTGGATGTTGACTAAATGATGTGTCAACAGAACACGAAAATGGCAAAGAAATGAAAGGGTTTGTACTCACTCCAATCCATCCAGTGAATGATGGGCTCCATGGAGCTCTGTGGGGGGTTGCACTTCAGAACAATACTGCTTCCCTCTTCAGACTTCACGTGTACTTTTTTCTCTTTCTGCTGGGACGGCGGGGCTGAACGGGGCCGAGGAAAGGGAAACATTCGCTCATGAGAAAAGCACCACCACGCATTGGAATATGTTCACAACAACCCGTGCCTTGACATCAGAGTTTAATTCATACAGTGATCAAAACATTTGTGTCTCAACTTAACTTTCTCCACTGAAAAAGATGGAAATGCCATTAATGTGTTCCAAGCTTCCAGATAAAAGCCAAACTAATTTGTTGTAATGTGCTTTTTACCGGAAAAATAGCACTCTACGATATTGTACTCAAACACATATCATTCGACAGAATGTTCAAGAAAAACAAAACTGTTTTGGTCTCAATGCAACAGAGATTGTGCTGCTGCTGCTTCTGGCGCGCGCGCGTGCGCGCGTGTGTGTTTGTGTGTGTGTGTGTGTTGTGTGCGTGTGCCTACGTGTGTGCGTGCCTTGGTCACCTGGTGGCAATATGATGCAGAGATGGAGGCACGCACGAAGAGGCATTTCACAACTGATTCAGTAAGCTGCAGTGATTGTTTGCAGAGGATAAAGAATATATGCTTGGGAGTATTGTTACCTGTCTAGGCGTGTTGCTCCATTTGTGTTCAGATATTGTTGGCTGAAAGGATTATAACGGCACAACACTGATGCTGTGGTGTTTAGCATTGTTTGCTAGTATTAAGCTAATCTGACTTAAGGTCATTTTATGTGATTGTTTTGAAGACATGATGTGTCATTCTATTTGTTTAATGTTTTACTTTACTTTGAGAGGACACTTCAGCTGGGACTGAACATTAAACAGCTTGATGCATCTTTTTCGAAGAATTGTTCACTAGCTGCCCAATCGTTGCTTGTAGTGAAGTGCATTGAGTTCACTGCCACAATACAGCACGTTGAGCTCCAATTTTCGCTCAGGTGTCAAAGCAAAATATTGTCGGAACGACAGCCCGTTTCTCGAGAAACTTGTCGGTTGCTCAGTACCTGAAGGCACAACAGTATCTTGTCGCCATCATGTTGGCAACGAGACTTGACACTCATCACTTACAAGGAGGCTGGAGGAGTAGACGAAAGCAGCTCTTTTATCTGGAGGAAGTGGAACAATGTGATTTGGGAGTTGTGCGTGCTAGATTTGCTTGGTGCCTCCCCTCCGCTCATCGTGCGCAACCCCAAGGGAGCCACTGAAGAGGGCTTTGCATGACATCAGCTCACCAGTGTTTCTGGGGAAACGGTTGTCAGGGAAACTGTGAGTGAAGGGGTTCGCCGTGGAGAAATCCAGCCACATAGGTGATGGATACACAAAAGTGCACTTTGCATTACACATGTCCACGGCCTTGCATAAGTGTATATTTTCTGTGCGTTGATCTGTGTGTGTGTGCGTGTGTGTGTGCGCGTGTGTGTGTTCGTCTCATGTTCTTGCATGTCATTATGTTCAAGGTGGCTGTGCCATGTTGTCCCAGTCTGAGTCTTCATTTATGAACAAATGAGCTCTTTAGTAACCAGGACAACGCGACATCACACAGCTCTGCTATTGGCCAGCAAACAGGCAATTAGCTGGCGTGAGCTCCGTTACAGGAGCGCTCAAGCATTCCGAATACATTTCAAATAGATCAGGCTTCTGAAGTGTAGAACTAATTTTCAATTCTTTCAATATTTAAAAAAACAAACAAACAAAAACACCTCTGGGCTTTATGCTGCTCATTTGTGCCCATCTCACTTTTTTTTCTTTGTTATATGAAGAAACTTATTAGAAGAGTGGATCGTGTTATTTCCAACTTCACATCTATAAATGCACTATAATATAATATGCTATGTAATGTCAACAAGATAAAATTGTAACTTTTTGCCTTTACTGTGACCAAATTTGGCCAAATGAAACCCAAACGACAATCCTCTTATTTTTTTGAGCTGAATAGAACAGTTTGGGTGCAATACCCAATGGCCTCGTTCTAGACTCAAAATCTGAAATGTTTTGGTTGATATGTCTTCTAACAGAATACATACGGTAATTGAAATTTTGGACTAGGGTGTGATTCCATGTCATATTCTTAGCATATGAAACATACGTTTAATGGTTTACTGCACTCAAATGGAACAAATATATGGAGCCTCTTCAATATAAGAGAAAAAAAGAAAAGTGGAACAGATTTTATATATATACATACAGTATATTGACCTTGTTTTTCCAACCTGTGTGATGTGCAAACACACTAGAATTTGAAAAACCAAAACCAATGAATGCATAGGCCTACTTCCTATTGAGAAGAGCTGATGTAAAAATAAATACTATACGTAGTAGAAGAAGCAGAAAAGCTAACCAATTTCAAAATGTACATAATAAGTGTGTACATGGCAAAAAATTGCCACAAACAAGGTGAAAGGGTAATAGAAATCCAACAAGGCTTGAAGGTTAAAATGCAAGCATTAAGCCATCCATGACGTGACTATTGATTGACTTGTTGGAACTTCAGTCAGTGACCATTTTGTGTTGACTCAAGGTCGGGTGCCTTCTCACCGTCAGTGTTGAGCGTGGCCTCATTGGAGACGGCCGTGCCGAGCTCGTTGGATGCGTAGCACACGTATTTGCCCTGGTACTGCTTCAGGGAGTCCACTGTGTTGCTGAGGGTGTAGAAGACGAATGAACCCAAGCGCTCCGTCACCTTCAGCTCCGGGTCAGTGCCTGGGTCAAACTCCTCTCCGTCCTTCGTCCATCGAAAACTGCAACAGAATCAAAACACAACCACTTTTGACTCGAATAACTACATGTCCTTATGGATTAAATTCGAGGACGCAAATAAATTGAAGTCCCGGTGGGATCCCAGAGCTTATTAAGTCTCATTGCGATTTTCCTCCTTTGCTTGGCAACCTCTGCGCTCAACCACTTGGAGAGATTGCTTTGCCACATTCGTCCTTTGTTGATGACAGAATCGTGACAGAAAGCTGAAGTATGATGGACTAATCAATACGGAGACTGAAAGTCACCCTGAAAGTCTAACTCAGTGTGTGCGTGCGTGCGCATACGAACATGGGCGGTGGGTTTCCAGAGGCTTCGCAGGTCATGACGAGATCTTCCACGCTGAAGACGGTGACGGACTCGGGTTGTGTGACGATAACAGGAGGCCTCTTGACTGCAAGGATCAAAAACACACATACACGGTGGGAACGAACGCAACAGAATGTCACTTTGCTCAAAGACCAGACTTTAATCTGTGTTTGTACATGTGTTGCTTCACCGTTTGTGTGTTCGTATAGGATTCTAACACGATATGATGCTAAAAAATCATCTGACTCGATGGCATCAGGGGTTGTTTGTCAGCATTAAGCTAAGCAGACAGCTTCAAAAGCAAAGCTGTGTTGTCGGTCGAAATGCACAAAACGTTATTGTCTTTGTTTTGTGTTTTGTTTGACGGTAAACTTCAACCAGGCGGGAGTGTCAGTGATCAGCTTGAAGCCTCTTTTGGGAACATGCCAAATAGCTGCTTGTAGAAGATAAGAAGTATGCGATTATACATACATGACATAAGCCCACAACTCCAGTGGCAACACACACAAAGGTCAAGCATCATACCGTTTTTGCATTTTCATAATAACTGCGGCTAACTTCCTTTTACACTAGCATGACAGTTGAGGGTGTTAAATGCTGCTTGTTTTCTGATGCTGACGGTTTGATCCTGGAATCAAATATTTCATTTCTCAGTTTATTCTATGTGCAAGACTTGAACAAATTATGGACATTTTTCCTGAAAGATGGCCTGCTATGGATTCAAAATTAGCATAATTCAAAATGACTCCGTAAACGGAGTTGAGAGTCGTGAAATAAAAACTGTGAAAGCGACTTCCTGCTCGCCTCGTAGCGAGCCCAAGTTGAGCTACGCTGCGTGCCCAATTTAGGAGTTATTTCAATTTCGTCTATCAGTTTATTAAGACCTTGGATATACTAACGCTAGATATGGAGGTAACATGCACTCAACTTATGAGTTCACTTGATTTAAAAAGTAACTTTATTACTCTGTCTTGTATTGTGTTATTATTACCGATTTACCAACTCCTTCTAGGGGCACCATTATTTTATGGGAGTGGTGCACCATTTGTTTGGTTTCATTACACATGCATTAACTAGACATATTACTCTGGGGTAATGCATACATGAACCGAGGACCAGAAGGCACAGAGACGCCAATCATCTTTAGGTCAACAGCTGCCTAGAACTCCACGTCTGCATTCGGTCAATAGGATGAGGAAGCAGTCCCAAGAGACAGAGTTGTCATGTCGGAGGAGGAGGAAATTGGTTGGGAGGTGAGCAAAGTGGATGCAGCATAATTCAAGATGGGCGTGAAGGGGCGACTTTAGTGGACCATCATCTTTGCCTGTTAGTAGTCTGTCTCTTGTCACAGCCTTCACTAAGGATCTTTAAAAAAGTCGACATACCCCTGTTCAAATGCTGGTTTTCTGTGATTGAAGAAAAATGAGAGCAAGATCAAACATGTCGAAACCTTTTCAGCTATTAGTGTGACTTAGAACCTGTGACTTAGAATATAAGGTTTTGTTGTTTGTTTTTAAGAGGGGAGATTAAAAAGTAGGTAAAGGTAAAGATAGATTGAACTAATGTTAATTAAATGGGAAGCAGCACATCCTGGCCACCGTTTAAAATAATATACTAGTTTCTAGCAGGGTTTCCCTTTCATGTTTTTCTTTCTAGAAGAAGCCTGAAGGTTTAGTGTCAACACAGAGTGCTACTTACTGGGAAATGTTATTTGTTCCCTTCACCTTGACTAATGTCCCAGTTTCCGATGAAGAAAAAAAAAAGAGCCCCAAAGCTGACGCTGCCGCCATCATGCCTCACTGTATTAAAGATGAGCAGTTTTGCTTTTGTGCCAAACATATCTTTTGTAATCATGACTCCAAAAAATACAATTAAATCAACCTTGGTTTTATTGCATCATCAACATTTTCTCACAAGTGTAGGAGGAATTTCAAAGCAGGTTTTGCAAAATGTAGCCACATTGAATCTTTTTCTTGGAAGATAACGTTTCCGTCTTGTCTCCGTACCCCGCAGCCTGGACGTGTAATAAGAATCTATATAATTGGTTAGTGTTCGGAATAATTAATATTCCTAAGATTGTCTCGTAAAGGAAGCAATTTAGCAGGGGATTCTGATTAGATTGTGCAAGTGTACCTTTTAAAGGGGCCACTGGTGAATTAATTGACTCGGTAACTGCAATGGGCTTTCAAAGAAGTGATTGGACAGCAGCGAGAGCGAGCTTCAGTCAGGTAAAGGAGAGCAAGATGTCGAGCGAGCCACGAAGCGGTTTGCCGTTGCCGTGGCAGCCGCGTAGACCGATGCGCGGCGATGAAAATCGACAAAAGGTTCGACAGACGGGAAAGGTAGTGAGAGAGTGAGGGAATGCAATGAAAGCTAATAAGCCCCTTCCTGATCAAATTCAAGTTCTGCGCTGGGGGCTGTGCAGAGCAAGGTGGCGCTTTGATATACCCATGCTGCCCATGTGACTACCGAGAGGCTCACAGTAACACACACACACACACACACACACACACATGGAAAAAGACAATATGGACACATGCGAGGGCACTGAACACTCAGACGCGCAAGCATAACAGTGCAAATGCTGGATTAATTCAAGTGCAGCTCAGAACAAAGCCTCCCCACTTTTCATTGATCTATTTATTTATTTTGTGAACTGTGCGCTGGTAGGAAAATAGCCCCAGCGGCATAACGGATGTGTTTACAAGGAGCTGTGCCAGCACCTGCATTACCAAAGATTGGTCAGTAAAAGCACTTACGTTCACTGATGTGGTCTTTTTGGAATCCACAGTGGAAGCAACAAAGCAGGCATGAGGGAGAAAAGGTTTTAGTTACAGTTCACAGGAGAGACTTAAAGATGTCGAACTTAGATAGACAGCTGTCACTTTGCATGCCGTATTGACAGTCAAACAGTGAATAGAAGTAAAGATACAGATCGGGAATAGGAAATTTGTTTTGGCTTTTTGCGGAGCCGCGCCCTGTTGACACAGATTGGACAAACACAGCACATGACAGAGCTCGGACAATTTTGCTTCCTTAAACTCAATGGTATTTCACTTTCGGCAACTTTACAGTTAGCAAGCGTATAAGAATGGTTTTACTCTCAAACACATGACTTCTGTTCCAATTCATCCAAATTTTAGCATGCAATGCTGCCTTAAGATGCAACAAAGCAACGCCAATGCTGTTGGTGAGCCCGTCGAGGGGATTTCTCATCGTTTGTTAGCACAAAGCCAAAGTGATTTATCTAAAGCGAAGCTACAGTATATGGCTGCTTTAAATACACATAGGCATGTTTTGACTGTAACCTTGAACTGGGAGTGGCAATAATCAACTTGAAGCCTCTTTTTCTCAAGAATTGACCGACAGCTGCCGAGCTGCTGCTTGTTGTGAAGTGAGTTGAGTTAGTTGTCATCATGCGGTGATCATATCTCAAAAAAAAAAAAAAAAAAAGCTGCAGAAGGACGGCCCGTTTTTTGAGAAAAACTTGCAATTTGGGTCGCTCGAATCACAAAGCACCACAGTATTTTGCTTTGAAACAATTGCAAAATAAACGTGACCTGGTGTCACTCAAGAGATTTTCTGGTTCATTGTACATGGACAATAGATAGTGTCGTTAGATACCTGGAAAACAATCATGGTACACATGAACAAAATAATGAATGACACATTAGTGTCTCGCGCCACAGAACTGCCCCCCGCCCCTCCACGCATGCTCAAATACATTGATCCAAATCACTGATTTGCATTGACATGTCGCCAGCTCGTAAATTGAAAGGCAAGAGGCACCTTGACCTTTTCCATCTTTGTCTTCCTCTTCTTTCCTCTTCCTCCACATCATTTCGCGCTCGCCATAACCCCGCCCCCACCCATGAGGAAAGAAGACGGCTGGCTAGTTTTATGTCCTTTCATCCGCATTCACGCCATGTGTGTGTGTGTGTGTGTGTGTGTGTGTGTGTGTGTGTGTGTGTGTGTGTGTGTGTGTGTGTGTGTGTGTGTGTGTGTGTGTGTGAGAGAGAGAGAGACAAAGAAGCCATGACTGCCGCTGCTCTACTAACCTAGTTTGAGTAATCTCTGCCTTCATGCTGTTTCATAACACTGCTGCCAGAGCATTGCATCATAACCCCCCCCCACACACACACACACACACACACTCCTCACCACGACGGGGGCGTCTGTTTTACGCACATGTTTATAATACCATTCCATTGGAATTCAATGTGCGTGATTGCAATAGAAAAAAACAAAGACAAAAAAAAAAAAAGAAGTCATTATTATCTGTTGCGCCGGCAGTGCTCCACCACCACCCATCTGCGCTTGACGACTGTCGTGCAAAATACTCCGGTATACCATGAATCGAAAACATCATGATGCATTCAGAAATGAAGCAAAACAGGAACCGAGGAGAAAACTCCACAAGGTCACTGGGTGTAAACTGCCAAAGTTCTCCATGGAGCATACATTGACATTCTGTGAGCAATTATTGAGGGGAAAACCCACATGATGTGACCTCCCTGTGCTGACAGAATTCATTCGTGTCAAATAAAAATTGGGGAATTATACACATATTTTGGAAGCGATGGACTATGATAAAGAACGGCGACGCCAGGTGCCATCCTTTGTGCCTGCCTAAAAATGTCAACATTTCGGTTTACAAGATTTCCACTTCAAACCTCAGAAAACAAACATGAAACCATTTCGGTCTACATATGTCAACTGTAAAGCTGTGTGGAATAACACCAGCAGATCAACTACAGCACCTAAATTCAAATTGCAGTTGGACCAACCCAAGCTATCTGTTCATCACTGGAGAAATGGCTGTCGGCATTTAAAAAAGGAGCGGGAAGAAAAACAAAGCCGAAATACAGTATATTGTATGCATAGCCTTGAAGACAAAGACGTAAGTTGTCAGAACTTAAGTTGAGTTCTTTTTTTTTTTTTTTTTTGGAGTAATGAAACAAATGTCAGGATTGCTGATAAATGTGAGTCGAGCCAGCTGTCAAAGTTAAATACAATCAATAACATTCAAGACAATTTCAACAATATTTATTGCGCCTGAATTTGACTTATAATTCGTTTTGTATAACTATTGCTTTGAGGTGACACTAATAGGCAATATTTAAATTTGGCATTTTCCTATTTTAGATTTCTGTCTAATTATTTAAATATTGCCAATGTGCGATTTTTTACGTAATTAAATCAGAAGTAACTCACCGGTTACTTGAGTAGCGTATTCACACAAAAAAATTAAAATAACTGATATCTAAGTAACCATTTGGAGGACAACATTTCACTTGAGTCATATACAGTAGTCTTAACTAACAGTACTTTTATTTAAATACAATTCTTGGCTCCTTCACCCACCTCTGGTGACTTACGGCACAACATTACATAAAATATTATTAACAGCAACAGGTGCAAATAAAACCCCTCATAACACAACTATAATTAACTCAGCGATTCTTCAACAATTTATCTAATCGCCTTTTGGCATGGACGTTGACAGGATGCCTCGCGCGCGCCCCCGCGGCCTCTCCTCTCAACAACCACTGCCGCCTTAAGCGCGTCCCCGGTTGCGCGCGCGCGCTTGGCGCGCGCCCCCGCCGCTGCTGCTCGAGGAGCTTGTGGCGGTGAGATCATGTGAGAGAGTCCACGCTTGGAGAAAGTAGGTTAGCAGGGTAGACTGAGAGGAAGGCACTGACTTTGTGGACCATCGTGTACAGCGTGGGGGACTATTCGAGCCAAACAGCGCGCCATTCACAAGGGCGTTTAGGATGCAATCCAAAGCGACTTTCTTCGTTGTTTTATTTCGCTCGGACTTCCACGAATCATAGAGGACAATCGGGGTGTTGTTTTTTTTTTTCCCCCCCCTCCTCGTCTTTTCGTCTCGTAGTTACGACATTATTATTTACACGGCCACTTCTTTCTGGTTAGTCACCTGCAGCGCAGCCAAATGTAGCCGAGCTTCCTTCTCCTCGAGCGGTTAAGAAGAAGAACGCGTCAAAATGAGAGGTGAGTGCGTTAAAGTTGAGTCGAATCGAGTCGTGCATGTTTGCAGCAAACTCTATTATTAATAGAGTTTGCGGACTCCTTCGCACGCCGAAGGAGTTGAGTGCCACATGTGCGCGCACAGACCCTCGCGGTGCGCCCGTTTTGCGACCAAGTGCGCATTAAGTCGCCCCTTGACAGGATTATGACTCAAGACCGCAGTGCTGTGCTTACTTTACGTGCAGTGGGGTTTGATCGGTTTCCAATAAATGAATTTAAACTGTAAAATATGATGATTTTGTTTGGAATTTTCAATACTGTCCAGATTACTTGAACAATTGAATACGTTTTTTTGGGGGTGGGGGGGGGCACAATAACCAGAAGAAGAATTCCATGACATCTATCACTCTGGAGACCATCTGTGCATTTAGGTTTGGGTTCCATGTTTGTGTTATGCAATACGAAGATGGGAGGGGCTTGAGACGAGTTTGTTTTTACCCAAAACTACAATTATGTAATCGAGATGTTCGTATTTATATACTTTAATTGTGTCAATCCCAGAGTAGAATACTGCGCATTAGTTCATCATCGAACTCTTTTAACAAGTGCCACATATATCTGGTTGTGAGCAACGGAAAGACGATCTAGATGATGATTAAAAAAAAAAATGACAAGAAAATGTTGAATTATTTTGCATGCCATTTTATCGGGCTGATTGGGATGTCGGCGAGCTGGCATGGCCGTGCCAGCATGGCAGGCCGTGTGACTGTACAGAGGGAGAGGGACCTGGCTGTTCCACTGACCTAGTTATGTCACCCAACGTTACACAGCATGCGCAGCAGACGGGGGAGGGTGGGCGGTTGAGGGAAGCGCCTGCCTGCCTGCCTGCCTGCAGGCCATGTGCATAAAAGCACACTGACAGTTGCCCTTGCACTTCAACTTGACTCTTCACAACCGCCACTGCGGAATGAACTTGAACTTGGCCGGGCTGAGACCTCGACAGCGCAGCATATGATTAACATCTGTACATTCCATCCGACAGTAACAGCCACTGAACCTTTAGAATGGTTCACGTTGATGGCGAGATACTTTAATTACTAATCCTGTTAGCGAATTCATGTTAGTATTAGAATGGATGCGCCCTAAGCAATTTGGTTTAATGAAAATATAATTTGATAATCAAATGAATGCAAAAAAATGCTAATTATCTAAATACCTTTCATTCACATGGACTAATGCCATGTGCTACGATGATTTTTTTTTTACACAGAATTGCAGTGTACAGTGAACCCCGGCATATTCACAAATTCACCTAATCACATTCCCCCGACCCATGGACCCTAAACCCACCTAGATGCAAATAATAGTAATAATAAGAATTCTGAAACACCCTAAAACGCCACAAGATGCCAAAAAGCCCTCCCTAAAAAGGAATTGGTGTCAAGGAAGTATGTTGAAGTGATGCATCTCAACTGAAAGATGTCGGGGGGAGCTGAATTTAGCCTGGGTCAATCGTGGAAGTTGTGAGATTCAAATCTGCATGAACACACGCACTCGTGTGCACTTCTGCATGTTTTTGAAATCAAATCCTTTGTAAGCCACTTATTTTTAAGTTAGTGTTGCAAAAAAAAAAAGTTTGCAAATGCATTGAGCTGTTTTAGTTTGTGGTATAGTTATGCTTTAAACTATTTCTGTAGGTAATTTTGAGAAGTTTTGGGGGGCGGGGGTCAATTATTCCCTTTTTTTTTTTTTTTTTGCAGGGCTTGGTTCCCTCACAAATAGATTTCAGTACCGTGCACTGTACAGTAGTTGTTTTTGTCACAGGAAGTACAGTAAACGAGTGGAGGGTGTGAGGAAGAAGCTAAGAAGGCCCCTGGTGGTGGGAGGTTCCCGTTTTGGAGCAGGATATCCAACTGTAAACAAATCAGAACCCTGACTTAGTCACTTGATCTGTTCCCCACAGAAAAAATATTTATATGTACAGTATGTAACTGCTATATTACAATTATTTTCCTCTCAATCAGGGGTGCCCAAATCGAATTGGGATCGTTTTCGGGCTCTCGAAGACCGGATTTTGGCACTTCAGTTCAAAATTATTTGAGTCCATCGTCAGCATGCCGACATTAAATTACAGCCTTTGTCCAGATGGTACATTTTGTCTGGTACTCTGTTTTAAAAGTGAAAGGTGTATTGATTACACAGAGAAAAAGTAGAGCATCACATCTGACAGAATCACCCCCCGCACGCAACGGCATAGGTGCTATACCACATCAGCGAGAGTAAAATGACGGGAGGGATGAATATGCAACATGGCTTGATGTAATATAATGGACAGTGTTACGGCAGAAGGTTGTTGCAATATGACTGCATGTGCTGCGCCATCATCTGGCACCCCGTCGTGCCACATGACGCAATCAGCGTTGCCGGAACCCACGGAATGAAACCCCATGCTGTCATCCCTTCTAATTAGTAGCGAGCAAGTCACAACAAGGCCTCATTTGGCTCATTTGCTCTCAAAGTGTATGCATACTGCAAATAGACAAGGGTATTACAACACATCAAGCAATGGGGTGAAGATTATTATTCAGTTTGAAATGAGCTAATTTAAATTTAAAAAAAAAACGCAGAACAGCAGCTTCCACCAAGTGTTGCCGAAGGGTGCTCATAGCTGTGCTCATATTACGGCGCGCTAACTAGAACAGCTTGTACTTGTATCGAAAATGGCTGTGAGAGAATTGACATTCGTCACGTACGTTGACATGCGTGTGACCATGCACACAAGGGGGAGCATGTGGAAGGTCGACATATATTTTTCCCTTTCCGACACGTTGCCGACACACTGACACGCTACCTGTTTGACACGCTGGCCTACAGGCGCGCTAGTTGTGCAATTACAATACTGGCAATCTGTTCCACATAAGATACCTGGAACAAAATATTAAGTCACTTTTCCCTGCTTCAAGGAAATTGGCCTTTCCGACATATGATAACAAGCTCAGACATTTAACTGGCTGAGAACCACATCAACTGTTTCTTCTGGTTTCTTGAGCTCTCTTCTTTTTTTTTTCTTTTTTAACAGGCTTGTCTTTCCGAGTAAATGTTGCCTTAAGTGGAACATGTCTAGTGCCCCCGTGCCTTTACAAAATGATGGAAAAATGAATGTGAACATCACTTTTTCCTCTGTTACTTTACTTTTGACCGTTTCTTATCTTGCCATTTAGCTATATGCTCACACTGGACTTCGACAGTACATACTGTGATACCATCTTTGGTCAAGAGATTAGAGACATGCCTGTGAGGCTGCAACATTGAGGGTGGGTGGCTGTATGGACATCTGTACTGTATTTCTGGCTCTTAGCGGGGGGATAAGAATAGACGTGGCTGTACCGAAGCTCACTGTCAAAGGCAGAGCAGACGGCTGGGAAAGCGAAGATATGGCATCCAGGTTACTGTAGCCACATACGGTAGCTCGATCATTTTAAACACGCGTATATCAGTAATAAAACATGATGTTTATTTCTGACGTCTTTCAAGACAGAACTGGAAAATGCAGTTTTTCTGGTATCGTTGTTATTACTCAGAGGGTTTAATTTTACTGTTACGCAACCTCACTTTTCTGATGCAAGCTCCAGGCTTTAAGGAAAGATTTTTTTTTTTTTCCATGGAAGCAAGCGGCTTTGTTGAGCTCCACCTTAAAACTGGTCTGTGGAGCACAGCGATCTGCCTGCTTTTCCCTCCTTCCTCCCCCTCCCCATGCAATGGGAAAGTGTGTCAGTGGGACAAAATGTCCACATGGGCTGACAGGCTACAGCAACCAAGCGACGGCTGACTCAGCCAATACCAGGCAAGCCGCCGTCACAGCCCAGCCAGTGGGATCGCGAGAATCCGGCGAGGGCGGATCGCCGATATGTTGCTAGAGTGAGCCGGCTGAATGAGTGTTGTGAGGAATGCTCACAGATGAGAGTTATATAATCAAGAGAGGGGGGGGGGGGGGAGGGGGAGAGGAAAGCCTCGAAGGAAGAGGGTGGAGGGATTTTTTTTTTTCCTTTTTCTTTCCATTGCTTGCCGGCAGCTGCCCCGATCTTTTGGAGTACAGTATTTTAGTCAAAGAGCTTTAGAGCCGAGCAGGTCACAGAGTATGTATTCGTGGTGGGCAATTGCCTTTCAAAGTAAGAGTCGACATGACTCAATGAATGTGGATCAGACAAAACTCAAGAGCTCTGAGATCCAAAAATAAATAAATAAGCCACACCAACAAACATCTTATGATATTGTTGTTTTGCCTCCGATGAGACAGAAAGACTCTTTGTTCATCTCAGTGTGCAACAGTCATGTGATCCCTTATCTGTTTGTGCAATCTGTTCCTTCGTGGGGGGCCTCATGCAGGGTGCAGACAAGCAAGTTCGCTTCTCCGAGTCTTTTTGTGTGCACACGATGTGAGACTTTCCAGTTCCTTTTTTTCACAAGACCGAGTTTATTTGCGTTAGTTTCCGTTGCCGCTCACTCATCTCCTTTTTATATTACAAATGTCAAAAACAACATAAATATGCGAAATAAATCATTGAGTCCTATTCATAAATGATGTGCAGGTTTATGTTTCTTTTCAAACTCGGTCTCAGACGAAACTCAAAGGTGAGTTTGAGAACTAGTTTGCTCTTAAAGACCAAACGTCAGACTTTAAACAAAAACATTTTGCCCTTTGTGTCAGTTGGAGGTGAAGCGTCACCATTTGATTCAGAGCACAAAGAATTACAGCCGCCCAACTGCGACAAGATAAGGCCACGGCTCGCCGTTTCTAGGTCAACGGACGACACAATGGATATTATTTTGGTTGAGATTTACAACCGAGGACAACAAGGCAGCGCTGTGCGGATGAATTGCGCTAAAAGACAGGCAAAGTTCACAACTGTGATCATAAAGCAATAGAAAAGCTGCTCGTCCGAGTGCAGAAAAGACTTTCCGTCGGGGCTCACGTGGTATTCGGGACGTTTGATGAAACATGAGCAAGTGTCTAAAAGGAAGGCCTTGGTTTTGTTGAAATCTGCTCAAAGTCTCTCACAAGGGTGTGGCAGAGTATCTTCTAGTTTAACACTTTCGCGCACCCTGTAACCTGATAACACGATAAGCAGTCCACTGTCGTAACCGCTGTCCCTGAAAGGGGTGTCAAGCTCATTTTTGTCGCGGGCCACTTTGGAGTTACATCTTCCCTTAGACGGCCGAATAAATGTTTAATATTCACTTGTACACAACAAATTGATGGATTACTAGTTTGGAAATCAGTCAACTATCTGTTTGTTTCTTCACTTATTGTGAGTGGAAACAGAGGAACAAAATGATTGCAAAATCTGAAAGTTGACACACATGATCTGCTTTCGTGGGCCACATAAAATAACGTGGCGGGCCAGATCTGGCCCCCGGGCCTTGAGTTTGACACCCGTGGGTTAAACGATGAGAAAAAAAACCCACAACTTGGACAATCGACGCGCTCCGAATCAGGAAGTATGCTAACAGAAGCCAGCTGATCGTGTGTTTTAGGTCGGGCTAAATGCGGCAACTATTTTAGTGTTGGCAGCAATTCGGGAACCAATGGTCTTTTGTTTCCTTTCCATTGTCAAATCTATTTTCGGAATGACCGCACGGTTTTGTTCTGACCTGCTCAATTTTGGTTTTGGTCCTGCAGCTCAAATCGAGGTCATCCCCTGTAAAATCTGCGGGGACAAGTCCTCGGGGATCCACTACGGGGTCATCACCTGTGAAGGCTGCAAGGTCAGAAAGGAACACAAGAGATGCTTCAATGTATTTGTCGGACCTCAAATGTGCACGTGTTCACTCGGTGTTTCTCGGTGCGTCCCTTGTAGGGGTTCTTCCGTCGCAGTCAGCAAAACAACGCCATGTACTCGTGCTCGCGCCAGAGGAACTGTTTGATCGACCGAACGAACCGCAACCGCTGCCAGCACTGTCGTCTGCAGAAGTGTCTGGCTTTGGGCATGAGCCGAGATGGTAAACGGAACTTACTCCTTTTGCACACCTCCACATGTTCTTTTCATGATTACCCTTGCGTGGCCTAATCAAAATGTGTCGCAGCTGTGCGTTTTTTCGTCGAGACTTAAATAAAGTGGTGTAGCTGTGTCACACATTCCGCTCAGTTGATACCATGTGAATCCGAAGCCCTCGGTGTTAATCTTGCACTTCAGCTGTTGGGGAGATGCCTCAAAACTGGCGTCCTACTCTCTTTTGGGCTGCGGAGAAAAAACGAATCCAGTGTAGAATTGTCATGGAGGAAACTAGATATCAAAGCTGGAACATGCAGTACTACTTGGAGGTCCGAGTCCAAAACTGTTATCGTGCAGAGCAATAAAATGGAGAGCTTTATATGTGCTGTAAGACACGTTTGCTGGATGTCACATGTTGTTCACCGTGTAAGATACATGATTCATTTAATTCTACGTACGACTGTTTACGATTCTAAGGTAAATGAAGACGAACTGTCACCAAAAAAAAAAAAAAAATGCTAGTTTGACAAATTAGATGACACGATGATATTGTGTGTGTTTCATTGAAGTATCTCATTTTATAATCAATACATGCCCACAGTGGATCAATCATTTTTCCAAAGCAGAGTTCCCCATATTGCCAGATGCTTGAGAGCATTTTGAGTGATCTGTCAAGACCTACAGACCTACTTGTAGGCGCCAAACCTACCAAAAGAAAGAGTAGACTCGTTTCTTTCACCAGGAAAAAAGTTTCAACCTTTATCTGTTTTTTTAATCAGTATAAGAACATTGGTTGGTTTCACCAAAAGCATCGGTTTCTGACCCAAAAAACAATGAAAACAAGCTACGCGCTCCTTTTTTTTGTCCTTTTGCAACACCTCAAACGATAAAACAAAAATAAAACAAGACTGACAAAGCGCTTTTGATGTGAATAAATTCACACATATGCAACTATGAAGTGCGCCGACTCACGGCATGCCTCGAGTTGAATGTCAGCCTGCTTTTTTACATGCCGTTCATCATTCACTCCATGAAATGCATCATCTTCTTTCATGATTGTGACAAAGACATTCGACTACCTAACCATGTCACAAACTTTTGTTTGTACATTACATGTACATTAGGTGACATTTCGCTCTCATAATCCAAGTGGCAATTTCTGACTCATCCCCTGATCTTTAGCTTCTACTCAAAAGCTGTGCTGATCTCAAACGTAAAGTGATGCAGCGCCGCCACATGCAGTGATTGCAGTGGTTTACGAACCTAAATCTCCTCTTCCACACCTACCTGTTGAAAAACATACTCAACCAATATACCTGCTGGCAGTAAACAATTGTACTCCAGTTAACGAATGTAAACATCCACAGTGCTGGATGAGTGACAGAAAATATAGTACCAGGTTTCATGATCCAATGACCCAAATGAATTTACTCTCCACAGCGGTGAAGTTTGGTCGCATGTCCAAAAAACAGCGCGACAGCCTGTACGCTGAGGTGCAGAAGCATCAGAAATCCCAGGAGTGCGTGGACTCCGGAGACGGGGTCTCGACAACGCTCTCCTTACCCAGGGAGGACGGTGCATGTGGCGGGAGAGGAGAGGACGGCGAGGGAGGTTTGAGCCGTTCCTACAGCACCGGGGGCTCCAGCTCCACCCTCAGCGACCTCGATGACATCGCGGCACTCCCCGACCTATTTGACCTACCGCTGACCCCCGAGGAGGCCAGCGAGTACTGCAGCCTGGAGCTACTGGGCGGAAGCGGAGGGACCAGCACAGGAAATACCTCCAACTCATCATCCGCTTCTTCCTCTTCGTCATCCCCGTCCAATCAAAATTCTCCGCAGCAGACGATAGACGGGTCTGACAACGGTGGCATCCAGCTCCTGCACACACATTCTCTCACGCATCCCCTGTTTGGAGACACACACGCGCTGCTGGACCAGTTGCCCGATGACTGCTCAATAACAGACCTTGGTGAGTTGTGACACGCCCCAACACCACAATTCTCACCGATGTGGAATTGAAGAAGTGGCCAAAAAAAAATGCATTGATAGTCGAAAGAAAGCTTACGGTGAACTTTTCTGGAGCCAAAAGCACTTCTTTCACAAATGTCATCTTTGATTGTGTCGTGTGAATACTCGGCTGATTTTACCAGCTACAGGATGTCTTCTTTTGTTGCCTTAAGTTACGAGTAAAAGCTGGCATCGTGCAATGTGCCTCACCGTCGGATTACACCCCGTCGAACACAAGCCGTGAAAGTGTTTTGGGATGACATTTATGGTTTAAAATATAAATAAATGCAAATATGATCACTTTTAAGGGCAATGATGCCGCGATGCGCATGATTTACGAGATCGTGGTTTTGAAGTCTATTGTGGTTTGTTATCCAAATTGTTGGTCGGATGCCAAGCCAATGAAGTCCAAGCCAAGAAATAATAAAATGGAATTTATTGGAAAGGGAATGCAATACAAGACAGCTTTATTTATCTATCAACCACCGTTGCAGCTGTCGCAAAGCGCTTGACAGAATATTTAAAATACCACGTCCAAGAAACCAGAATATTGATCCATATATACGATCCATAAAGGCGCACTGTCGGCTAATGAGAAAATGGAATAGTTTTAGGTGTGCCTTATAGTGCGGGAAATAGGGGAATAAAGCTCAACTGAGTTGGGTATATGGCAGTGTCATCAGCATAGAAATGAAACAAATTTGATGTAAATTAAAGTAAATTATTATTTATGTAGTGAATAATAATGGTCCCAGCACAGAGCCTTGAGGGACGCCTTCTTTTCCGATATTCTAATTCCTTCGGAGAACAACGGCCTGGCTTCGGCTTGTGATATCATTTGCACACCACTCAACTGCTTGTTTAAAAAATAAATATAGAACTGAAAGATTAGGAAACAAGTAACCAGTGACGCAAGGTCACACCGCCATGACTTTTAAATTGGTGAACCAAATCAGGTTGTCGAGCTCTCAAATGTTTGACTCGTGCTCCAAATCCTTTGAGTGATGAATATGTTTCCCCCCGGTTGTTGTATTTGTCTTGCAGAGCGAATCTCGCAATGTATTGTGAAGTCTCACATGGAGACATGTCAATACAGCGCTGAGGACATGAAGAGATTCAACTTGGTCCAATACACACCTGAGGAAACGCGTGCTTTTCAGAACAAGGTACATATTATCACCCCAACTATTACGCACATGCACTTCTTTGTGTCCCGTGAGAATACAATAAGAGCTCAGAAACAGATTTAACTATTCAGATAAAGCCACGAACTGCCTCTGTTTAAGTGGTTAGGGTGATGTTCCAGACAAACTACATTTGACTGATGAAACCACTAACAAGTCCATTTTTCTGTTGATCAGTCAGCTGAGTGGATGTGGCAGGAGTGCGCACACCACATTACAAATGCCATCCAATACGTGGTGGAGTTTGCCAAACGAATCGCTGGATTTATGGATCTTTGCCAGAATGACCAGATTATATTGCTGAAAGCAGGTCAGTGTACAGTCCACAACGGGTATATTTAGAAATCAGAGGTCACAGAGTTTTCTACCCGAGTAAACAGGAATCTAAAACTTGCTAACTTGAGTTCCTTCTTGTTTTTTGTCTCCTTCTCTTCCTTCTTTTGCCCCATTTCTTTGGACAATGGGGAGAAAAAAAACATTATTCTGGAAAATGTGTAACAAATTTTCTTCATATAAAAAATATATATATATATATATAATATAAATGGGAAAAACATGTATTTGACAATGGGTTTATGTTCTGTAAAATTTAACTCTTTCAAACATACATTTATTAATATATGTTTGTCACATATGATGCATATTAATCTGAAACCAAATTTACATGTGTCCGTGTGTTCATGTTGGAGTATTTTCGGCCCCTCTGTGAATCCCCGTCCAACTCCCTCCTCGTGCACTTCTCCATATCTTTGCCACTACGGCTACGCTTTCAGGATGCCTGGAGGTCTTGCTGATTCGGATGTGCCGGGCGTTTAACGTCAACAACAGCAGCATTTTCTTCAATGGAAAATTTGCCTCGCCTCAGTTCTTCAAAGCGCTTGGTGAGTATCATATGAGGATTATATTACCTTTTCAAAAGCTCCAAAACATTGACGTCCACACATCCTATGCTTGTCACTTCCAAAAGCCAACACTAAATCCCAATGTTTTCTCAGTATGCTTTCATCAGAAGTGTTTCATTTATCCTAAAAATCAATGTTGTCTACATCAAAATACAACAGTAGCAAGCGGAGACTCACTGTACATACTTGAAGCAGTGCTAAGGGTTAAGCGCAAGAAGATGGAGGAGAGCACTAACGTTCACACAGAAACATGTGTCACCTTATATAGGTACCAGAGATTGTAAATATAATACGGGGTCGTTTATAAAACGAACGCAATAATTAGCTCACACATACCAATTAGCTCATTCTGCTGTCGGTGAACTGAACTTGAGTTGTACACACAACTAAACAGAATCTGCACTTAAAGCACATCTTGATTGTTTCATTCCAAATCTATTGTGGTGTTCTACGGGGCTGGAACGCTGAAAATGGTGTCAATCAGTCAATGTCCAAATATTTATGGACCTGACTCTCGCTCCCTTGTGTAAAACTGAAGCCAGATCCTTTGTGACTCAACACTGCTTCCTCTGGTTAAAAAAGAAATTGCATGACCGTTGGATTGCCAAAGGGGAAAAAAACGTAAAAATATATGCTGTACGTCAGTGCTACCTTAAGAAGCAGAGATTCTTGGACCTCAAAATGTCTTCATAGACAAGTGTGTTATCGACACTATGATTTTACAGTATGTATATATACAGAGAGAGAGAGAGCAATACACTATGATCGTAAAATGGAGGCCGTCTTCAAGACTTAACTTAGCCCTTTGACACGTCATCAAGTAATTCAATGACTTTCACAATGTGTTTATTCAGGTTGTGATGACCTGGTGAGTGCAGTATTTGAACTGGGCAAAGGACTCTGCCGCCTCCAGCTGTCTGATGAAGAGGTGGCTTTGTTTAGTGCGGCTGTTCTTCTCTCCCCTGGTGACTATTATTTTTCTTTATGTATTTTGTGGGAGTCATTTAAAATTCACTCCTTCGGCTGGACAAATATGCTGCATCATCACCGTATGTGCTGTACATTGATCCTCTCACATATCCACGGTACACTGCTCGCAAATGAACCTATTTGCGAGTTTTTCGGTGGAACATAACACCGACGAGTTGCTGAAAATTTTGAAAAACCAGTTTGTGGGTTTTGTGCTCGTTCTGAAATGCCATAAGATGCCGCAAGACTCTGCCAATGGCTTGTCGAAATAGGTTCGTCACGACTGAGAGACAAGTTGACATGTCAGGGAGGAGCTAAATTTAGCTTCGGCTGGTCGTATGTCGTATCTTGAAAATGCATAATTTGTGTCGCTGGTATCTCACGACACCACTGTAAAGGCAACTATCTCTTATATTTTGGAAGTGGAGTCAATTACTCACGGTTCTTTTTGGCATTCAGAGTACGGCTTTGATTTACTGTAGTCAATAAACTGACTCGCTGGCTCAGCAAAACTCATGACGCTTTCACCTAATGTGCCATTATTGCGATTTTTCCAGATCGGCCGTGGCTGATGGATGGCCAAAAGGTTCAGAAGCTTCAGGAACAAGTTTACCTGGCTCTGCAGCACAGCCTTCTTAAGAGTGCTTCTGAGGAGAAACTGGACAAGGTAAAAGGAGGTCGCCACGACGCTTCATGAGCAAACGCTGACATCAGCAAAAAAACGCTCACCCATATCTCTTCGATCCTCCACAGATGCTGTCCAAACTACCCATCATGAAATCTATTTGTCACCTCCACATTGACAAACTGGAGTTTTTCCGTTTGGTCCACCCGGAGACCGCATACAGTTTCCCTCCGCTTTACCGGGAGGTGTTTGGAACCGACATTTCCCTGCCCGACTCCACCAACAGCTAGACACGATGGACTGACTGACAGAAAGACTGACCGACTGACAGAGAGAGATGGAGGGAGTGTATTTAGCGGAAGGGAAAAAGGAGAGACAGAGTCGGATAAAATATGTTGATGTTCAACAACCAGCAGTTATAAGACAATCCAGGACTTAAAATACTCCGTCTCCCGTGATTCCAAAGTAGCCCTCCACTTTCCGAGCAGGCAAAGCACCTTACACTACAGACCATGCACGCTCATGCTCCTCTGCGTATTGTAGCAGCACCGACAAGCAGATGCATGAGGCGGATACAAGTTTTGAAAACTTGCGTCACGTCTGATCCGCGGCGGATCGCCCAACCAGTAATGAATGTACCTCGACAAGCACCAGTGCACAAGCAACGACTCAATGGTGAATGTATAACCCTGTCGCACTTAAGACGGTTTCATACATGGTCATAAGAAATAAGATTTCAGTCAATATTGATCCCTCGGTATGGTATGTATGTGCGCATATTCGTACTAAAACCACCCTATTCGTGTACTGACACTTAGGGACCAAGATCACAAGTCATTTTATACAAAAAAGAAAAAAAACCAACAACAACAACAAAAAAAACCTTCACCTCCTTGAGCCGCTTCTCTCACATTTCGCCTGCGTTCGGTGCTGCCTTGAGTAGGCCCTTGAGAAACCTCAGTCCCACGTGTCCCTTTTCCTTGCAAATGCCACTTAGAGATAGGGCAAGATGAAATTATCTTTAATTTATATACACATTTCTATACAAATATTTTAAATAAGAGTGTAAATAGATGACTATGTGCGACTGCGGAGAGTGTTAGGAGCGTGTGAGATTAGTTCAGAATGAAAGGGGGAGAAAAGTGAGATGCACACAAAGGAAGCTGATATTCGGACTCTGGACTATTTTCCTCTCTATATAGTACTCTCAGGTTTCCATGACAACCCCCC
>CAAKHF010024744.1:0-11156 GCA_901007745.1 Hippocampus kuda
CACGGGATTAATTTATTTTCAGAGCGAGGACACAGAGCAGGAAAGGGATACAAATGAAGATGCTGAGAATGAGGAAGACGAGACTGCAATAGAAGTGGTGTGTGAGACACAGACAGAGGATATTTGCGCTTCAACAAGCACTGGACCATCAGGTATGTGATGCTGAAAAGAACACAATCCTGTTTTGTGTGTGTGTGTAACTTTTTTAGTCTCCCTGTTTATTTTAATTTTTATTTAACAGGATCAATATATAAGACATTGCCTTTTAAAATTTGGATAATTATAAGCATGTAAAACATCTAGCTTCAGTGTATTTGCAATTTTTGTCCTCGGTCAGGCTTGAGAATGTATTAATTTATATTTATTTAATACAATTAAAAAAATAATTAATACAATTAATAAAGAGCATCAATCAATTCATTTTAGACTATTGTGTATGTCTGAGTGCCTCAGCAATGTAAGTGTCGCGGGTTAGTGAATATGCTGTGTCCATGCAGAACTTGTGTTTACATCTATTTGGTTTGTCTTAGTCCACAGACATCAGTTGATTTAAGGAGGACCCACCAATGCAGTCAGACCTTAAACAGTTTCCCAGGACCCTGATGGGGGACAGGAGAAGGAGCTTCAAGGCAGGCTGGTACCATATCATCCCCTGGCTTGAATATTCTCAACAGATGGACACGGCGTATTGTTGCTTCTTTTTTTTTCTCGTCACTGTAATGTTATGACTACAATGCTTTCAAAGTTTGTTGAAATAAAAAGTCAAATAGATAATCAAAAGATTTCGAATCTGTATTTTTAGCCCTGGGTTGAATGTGCCCCTCCATCAAAATGCCTGGCCCCAGCCCGGCCCCCCCAGTGAAATTGATCCAGAACCGCCACTGGTTGAGTTGAGTGAGTTGAGTAGATAACATAAAAAGACAAAAAGAGTTTCGGACAAGGTAGGAAACATTTCCTTGGAAGGAAGCATGCAAATTTGATTAGAGGATCATTGGCAAGCGTAGCAAATGCTTATTTTTCTGTTTTGCGACTGAAGCATCCACCCACTCCAAAAGAGTAAATGGTAGAGTCCTGACTTTCTTTCCATAAAGTCTTGCGTTACTCTCCATTGACCAAGAAGTAGCCTCCTAAGAAATTGACATAGAAATTCATGAAGTGACAAATGCTTTTGTAGAATTCAATCATATGTTAATCACATTGCTGACTGAGTAGCAACATAACCATTCTTCCCAACCCAGAAGAAAAAAGTAAGAACGTAGTCCAGGGGTGTCCAAGGTCGGTCCTCAAGGGCCGCTGTCCTGCCTGTTTTCTAGCTCTCCCAGGAGCAATCCACCTGATTCAAATACTCATGATCGTTCGAATGCTGCTTCAGAGCTGGCTGATGAGCTGATCACCTGAATCAGGTGTGTTGCGGCCGGGAGAGCTGGAAAACAGGCAGGACAGTGGCCCTCCAGGTCCGGAGCTGGACATGCCTGACATAGTCCCTCATTTATCCTGGATGTTACATTCCAGAAGCCCCCATGATAGAAAAACTTCTGAGTAGCTTTATACAGAATACCAAAACAAACTACCATATTTTCCGCACTAAAAGGCGCACTGGATTATGAGGCACACCTTCATATAATGGCCTATATTTAAATTGTTTTCATATATTGCACGCACTGTAAGACTGACTATAAGGCACAATCTACAATGCATCCACTAGATGGAGCTACATGTACGTCTTTGTCCATTTCCATGCCTTCTCTTCTGTTTGACTCGAGAGGCGTTCATGACTGCCTTCAAAAAAACGTAAATTAACGATTATTTCAATGAAATTACGAAAATTGAAAATACAGTCCAGTGAAACTCCTCTACAACGAAATCATGATGTGATGTGTAGATGTGTAGAAAGAAAAAAGGAAAGAAATTGTGAAATTTACAATCAGCATTCACTTTCACTTACATCAATTACTTGGATAATGTCTTTTATTTTGCTTCCTATTTCTTTCATTTTGATCACTTTTACCCTCTCTTCCAGCGTCAGAGCTCTTCTTGTCTTAGCTGCTTGACATCCAAAGGTCCATTTTGTAGCCATTTTAGCAATGCAACGTTCTTGCTGTGTCTGAAACTAACAATAACAAATACTTCCTGGACTACTGTGCATGTGTAAACCAGTGGTGGTGGTTGCTGTTTCCGAACGAAGCAGTAGAGGTCGCTGTTGGATTAGACTTCGTTGTAGTGAATCTCATCACGAGGCAATAGCAGAGAAAAAGATTTCGTATAACGCAACAGGGTTTTTTTTCGTTGTATGGGGGGCAGGAAAGTGGGAATAGTATTAATGCATCACACTAGGTGGTATTTTCTTTCGCCCATGTAGGTTTCATTGTAGAGGAGTTTCACTGTAATGCATCAAAACAGAAAATCACAAAATAAATTCTATAACCCCGTAGCTGCAACAGAACGATCAGATGTCAGTAAATTTGATCTTAGTTTTACTGTTTGGTGCCTACTACCATCTTTGTTACTGATTATGGCTTTATTGTTGTATATATGTTAGTTGCTCCATTTACAGCACTTTGTATGCAGCAATGGATGGTTGAAAGTGCTCTATGAATTGAGTTAAATTGGTGGAGACTGGACAGTCTCAGAAATGTTTATTTATCCTTTGTTGTGTACTGTATTCACAAACGAGGACATCACAAAATAAATTCTGTAGCGGGGCTATAGAATTTATTTAGTGATTTTCTCGCTTGATTTTCTGTTTTGATGCATTATTTTCAATTTTCGTAGTTTCCTTCAAGGAATAGTTAATTTACGTTTTTCTGAGGTGGTCATTAACGCCTCTCGAGTCGAACGGAAGAAGAGAAGGCACGGAAACAGACAAAGATGTACCTGTATTTGTTGAGACTGTGAAAAACATTCATAAAATGTGCGTTTTAAAAAAAACAACATCACAGCTCTCCTTTTTTGGAGCTGCAACAAAAACTTTTTTTTAATAAAGCAGCAACACATTTCACTGAACCAACAGCAAGTTATAAAATTGTAAGCATGTCTCCAGCAAGGAGCCATCTTGGGGTCGACGTATTACCGTAATGACCAGACACAAAGCACACCGGATTTTAAGGCGCTCGGTGAGCTTTTAGGAAAATGGAAGACTTTTTGGTGCACCCTATAGTGCGGAAAATACGGTATGCACTCGAGTTGCAGGTCTTATTTTGGGCACTAGAGGTCACCATCCTCAAGTCCTACTCTTGTATCTGTGATTTAGAATGATTGTCCCTTTAAATGGTGGGGTTTGGCCTGTTGAGTGACCTCAGGCTCAGCAAATCCAAGTGTAGACCAGGGGCTTCTTTGGAATGTCACATCTAACCTATATGCCACCTTTCCTTCGATTCTGTTGGATTACATCATTAGGTCAAGGGGAGATGAAAAGGTTGCACTATTTCAAATTAATTAGACTCCACTTTTCCTTACAGACGTCAGCGACTATGCTAACGTTTCTAGCTTGCGGACCTGCAAAATATTTGATTTACAGTAGAATGAATACAACACCGATGGTGGCAGGTCAGAGCAAATTAGCAAGCAATGGTTGTCTCACCCTCATCAGTATAAAGCGGTTCAGATAGTGGATGACTGGATTTTTTATTACCAGAGATATTCAGTTGCCTTGCCAGTTGTAGTTGATTGTAGTTGATCTCCTTTAAGTGTAAAATGATACATATTTAAAATATTCTGTTTTATATAATATTTGAAAATGTGTGATACGGTGAAACAACAAAAAGTGTTTTGTCTTCCCATCTTACGACAAACTCCATGAACCAAATAGTGGCCTGCAATACATCTACGCAAATCGGTTTTGCGAAGGGCTCAGCCTTAGCGGACGTCTGTGCTCTACTGAATGGCCTTCTCGTATTGCTTTTGTTTTAGCGAATCAAAAAATCATTTGGATCATGACACTATCCTACAATCTTTTATCCAGAATTACATAATTTCACCTTCACTGTGCAAATTTTGATTTGACCTGTAAGCTCTGGAATACAACAAACAATTTAAAAGTGAGGGCGGCCCGGTAGTCCAGTGGTTAGCACGTCGACTTCAAAGTGCTGAGGTACCAGGTTCGATTCCAGCTCCGGCCTCCCTGTGTGGAGTTTGCATGTTCTCCCCGGGCCTGCGTGGGTTTTCTCCGGGTGCTCCGGTTTCCTCCCACATTCCAAAAACATGCATAGCAGGCTGATTGAACACTCCAAATTGTCCCTAGGTGTGAGTGCGGGTGTGCATGATTGTTTGTCTCTGTGTTTCCTGCGATTGGCTGGCAACCAATTCAGGGTGTCCCCTGCCTACTGCCCGAAGTCAGCTGGGATAGGCTCCGGCACCCCCCGCGACCCTAATGAGGATGAAGCGGTTCGGAAGATGAATGAATGAATGAATTTAAAAGTGGCCAAAGCTTTCATGGAGTACCCTTATCAATGTAACAAACCGCCTCTCTCTTGACAACCTGTCCACCTAGGACTTAACGTTAGGTTTTCCCGCAGAGCGGTTTATTGGGGTGAGCACATTGTTCACTGTCAAGTCGTTTGGGAGGGTCAGTGGTCTGTGACAACTTCCCCATCGTTATGGCTTTAAACTCAAAGCACCGCAGGATGTCACACCGAAGTGGCTATCAGAACCCATCAGTGTGCATCTAATGGCGCTTTTATAATGACACATCCCCTTTTCTCTGTAAATATTCACCTCTTTTTTGCTGGAATCCTGCATTTTATTGCCCTAACCTTGACTTTGGCTGTAAGCCTCGTCACACCTGCCCTGGAGCGGACCAGCTAAAAGTTCCGCTCGCTGTCAGACTGGCAGTGGTGGCAGGCGACACCCTTGGCATGGAACACTCATCCTGTCAACTTCTTTCATGAAAGACACAACTCACACTGACTTGTCTGTTAAAAAAAAAAAAGAAAAAGAAAAGAAAAAAGGCAAGCAAAACACGACTATCGCAGGGAACCATACCGATCTGTTCATGGAGTCAATGAGAAAACGGTTCTCTTCTTTGTGCTTTCATTTGAGCATTGACTTGGTATTATTGTCAAGGGGGAAAGATCCACCTTCAATCCCTGAGAACACATGCAATTGTCATCTCCGCTTTAGCAAACCAAATGCAATTTTGCTCCTTTTTCCCTTAAAATTGATGTCGTTTTCCAAAGGAGAAAGCTCATTTAAATCCAGTTTGTGCCATCACCATCCTCCCTGAATTGATTCCTGTTGCTTTTTATCTCGCACACATAGACACACAAACCCGCTAACCCATTAATTCCCTCGCATGGTGACACGGGGGCAAGGAAACTTGTTTAGTGTGTCTGCCCCCCTCGATAATACAATTTCTCTTTTTCATAGCCTCTTGAAAATGGATCCGCCAGGGCTGTCTCGCTTCTAGCTAAGGAGTTTTTTTCTCAAAAGCCTGATGACGACAGACAACAACTCTGATGACCTTGACTTCACCCTTATGTAGTCTGCCAGGCACACTGAGAGCTCTAAACGTAGAGCTACGGCTTCACATTCTCCTCTAGCTTTGACCTTTCCAGTGCCGGCTGTGCTGCAATACAAGAAACACCTCTGATAATGATAGCCTCCATGCTGTTTGTACACATCTCACACTCCTCTCGGGCATATGAATGAGAACCTACTAACACATTGTAGGATCATGAGGCTTGACAATAATGTCAATCTCATTGACAGATTAGGTGTCGATAGTATTTGCAATTAATTACTATAACGTAACGTTGTGTCTCAATAAATTTGAATACTTTGGAAAACTGAATTTCTTCTCGTGGCAATTTAAAAAATAACACTCATCTATCTATGTAGATCAGGGGTGTCAAACTCATTTTTGTCGCAGGCCACATTGTAGTTACGGTTTCCCTTGGAGGGCCGTTATGACTGTGAATTTTGTGAAACCATATTAATGTTTAGCCACCTCCACATATTGCATACACAGCAAATAACAAATTGATGGATAGCTAGCTTTGACATCAGAAGTCAAGAATAATGGATTGTTCAAACACATGTAATTATTACATCATAGATGACAATTTGAAATTTTGCTTCAGACTTTAGCAAGCGTCATGGAAGTTGACATGCTTGAATTGCTTTCGTGGGCCACATAAAATGATGTGGTGGGCCAGATCTGGCCCCCGGACCTTGACTTTGACACCTGTGCTCTAGATAGATATATAGATATAATTACATTCATGATTTTTTTTTTTGTGAAAAAAAAAAATGGTTGCAGCTAAAGATTGCCTCGAATACACCTCAAACAATTACAATATTCCATTTCTTATGGAATACGAAATGCATGAGCCTGAATGGAGACTTCTTTTTTCTTACTTTCTTTCTTTTTTGATTGATATAAAAATGATCTATTTATATATAAACACATAACACGGGGTAGGACTAGATAATTTTTTTTACCTCTTCCTACTCCTTTGAACGTTATAATTGTGTTGAATGATGACTGATTCTCTTTCCTTTTTACTATTTTACTTACCTTACTTTCTGTCAAATTATTACTGTATATGTTTTATGTTAAATAAACAAACGAAACGAAAAAAGAAACAATCAATATTATATTTAATTTCATTTATGGTCAGTAAAAATACACCTCATGTTTAGCGAATCAGTGTAATACTGTATCAAGTAATAAAGCATATGTTTCACTTTTTGAATTAAACCAGTGAAATGAATGTATATTCAAATGTATTGGGATGGACCTACAATTTTTATTACAGAGAACAGCGTCCATCCAGCATACTTTGTGATCATTGTAGTGATATAAAACATGATACAAGAGAAGCCTCATATGCTGAAATAATTATTTCTGAGATGATGAAATGTAATTTGGTCAATCATAAAGCATGATTGCTTTTAGTTGGTGCTTTCTGTCATCATTTTAGCATTAATTTGTAATCCTGTGTAAGATGAACCATGATTACTTTCGGTGTCTGCATGAAACGGGACAATGAAAATGGTCTTAACGTTTTATACACCTCGATGCATGAAGATTCAATCAAAACAATCAGTCAAAACAATCATGATCAGTTTTGATTGTCCGAGAGGTATTTGATTAGCAATAATTGTCGTGGTTGTAATTCAAAGTGATGTAAAAAAAGCACTTAATGATACTTTATGATATTTCGGTAGACTTGCGCCCGTGCGCTTGGCCTCACCCCAGCCCTTAACCTCCTTTTCATGCTGGCGTGAGTCTAGTCTACCATGTTTGGGGCTTTCACACATGGACGCACGATCGGGGGTGCAAGGCGGTCTCCAATTGCCCATGTCACATACACGGCCGACTCCGTCATCGACAATGCATGCCATTGGCAGTTTACCTGCCAATGTCATGCACCGACCGAGTCTATTTCTGTTTCCGCAATGTCAAGCATGGCATATTTAGGGGTATTGCGCTCCAACAGCCATGATTTTGATACAAATGAAGAATGCCGCTAGAATTGCCCGGGAAAAGACTACTTGCATCCCACAACAAGCTCCCATTACACCAACCTAACATGTGTAAAGTCTAGCAAAACGCAAAAAGAAAAAACACTCCACACATGTGCACAGTGAATGAAAATAGGGCCCTGAGACATGTTCCGAATGTTTTGCACCGTCATGTACCTTAGTAAAGTAAAATAAGGAATACACTCATGCATGCTGCATTAATGATGAAGATAAAATTCTTGCAAATCATTTAAGGGCGACCATTTGATGGCTTCAAATTTCCATTGTTTCCATTCCCCCCGAGTGTGGGAATTGACAGATTTTTGAATCTTAGAGGCACAACTTTATCTTTATCCAGTGGGGCAATCGTCTGCACTTAGCCGTGGAGCTCTCGCTGTGTTCCACTTCACACAGAATGAATTGGAGATTTGAGAGCTGTGGTTCACTTGTTCAGTGTCCCCCAGTGGAAGTATTAGCACACTTTGGCTAACAGTCATTGGCGGTCGGGTGATATGCTTCTCAGTGCAAAAGGCAGGCTTGGACCGCTTACTGTATTCCGATACGGTAGTAGCTACAGTATCTGTTCAGAAATTCAGGTCCCATTATATTAAAGTTACTTGATCGTTTTTAATTACCGTATTTTTCAACCTACAAAGTGTGCCTAAAAGCATTCGATTTTCTCAAAAGTCGACAATGAGCTTTATGGTCCGATGCACCTTATATCTGGATCATATTCTGATTTCTTGGACATAGTATTTTAGATGTTCTGTAAACTGCTTTGTTACAGCTGCAGCTGGATGCATAAGGCAACCACAGCCACTATTGAAGCTTCTATTTTATGCGCCTCATAATGCGGTGCGCCCTATATATGAAAACAGTTTTAACATTGGCCATAAATTGAAGGTGCACCTTATAACCCGAAGCGCCTTCTAAAGTGTGGAAAATATGGTACTTATGGATTATTCAAAGACCAAATATGTGAAAAAAGACAAAACATATTAATAATAAATAACTAATACATAGTTGTCTCGTCATTTCTGCCTCTCCCCCAAAACACAAACACCCCTTCTCCCACTCCTGTGTTTTACAATACCATGTTAATGTTAGCTAGCTCTCAATTTACCGGTCGATCTACGTCCCTACCCTCATCTATGGTCACGAGCTATGGGTCGTGACCGAAAGAACGAGATTCCGGATACAAGCGGCCGAAATGAGTTTTCTCCGCAGGGTGTCCGGGCTCTCCCTTAGAGAGAGGGTGAGAAGCTCGGTCATCCAGGAGGAGCTCAGAGTAGAGCCGCTTCTCCTCCACATCGAGAGGAGCCAGATGAGGTGGCTCGGGCATCTGATTCGGATGCCTTCTGGACGCCTCCCCGGTGAGGTTTTCCGGGCATGTCCCGCTGGCAGGAGACCCCGGGGACGACCCAGGACACGCTGGAGAGACTATGTCACCCAGCTGGCCTGGGAACGCCTCGGGATCCGCTGGGAAGAGCTCGAAGAAGTGGCTGGGGAGAGGGAAGTCTGGGCTTCCCTCCTAAAGCTGCTGTCCCCGCGACCCGACCCCGGATAAGCGGTGGAAAATGGATGGATGGATGGATGGATGGATGGATGGATGGATGGATGTTAATGTTACGGGTAATCAACAGCCAAACAACCTTGTTTATTCCCGGTGACAAGTTTAGCGGCTGAAATTAGTAAGTGATGTATGAATCATAAAGCAATGGGTAATTTGTCAGAGGAAGTGAAACCCTTTGCGAAAAAGCAGCCCGTGGAATGGTGGACAAGCGTGTGTTAATTTGTTGATGAAAGGTTTTTGTCATAGTTATAGTCAACAGCCTTTAATTTCTATCCTCGCTCCCTATTTTTTTCTGGAACTTTAGCGGAATAGAGTTCCCTTTAATATTATAAATATACAAAGCCGTTAGATGTATTCCGTTACTCACTAAGCATAGCAATAGGAGATGCAATATGCCCATGATTTAATACACAATGAAGCCATAGAAAATAGTTGTCATGTGCTGGCTGTGCTCCAACTGCTGAACATTTCCAAACACCTAATTCATATTCAGCAGATTGTCATTGCTGAGATACGAGATCAATTTGAGACTTGATACCTCAAGGCAATGAAAATAATGAGACACCCATGAGCGCAACTTTTTTATGTGAGGCTTTTTGAAACAGCAAGGTGTCCTCTCTCGGTGAAAACGATGGCTGTGATTTGGCTTTATGTCATAAGCAAAAACATGCTCTGCTTCGCAGACTTTCATGTCACAACACTACGTCCTTGACAGGTCGATAAATTGTCGTCAAAACATTCTCAGTCTTGGTAGTCGGCAGGTCTTTTTCGCTTTGATGATAACACTACAGTGCAATTTAATTCTATACATAAGAGCAATTAGCACAAGGTACGTGACAGTCAAGATTGGTGCCGGGAATTTGAGTGTAGTAATCAAATTTTGGGAATGAAAGTTGAGCTGTATTTCTTACAGGCATTCTGCTCGGCAACCTGCCCGGATGCCAATACCGCAGCTAAACTCATAAAGACTTTCCTCTTCGGATGGGTATTTAACGTAATGTCTTTATTCAGTGTGTGCTATTTTTGTAGGTATTATTTAGTAAAGGTTGGCCTTTTAGTCTTTAGACTGCTAACTAGTTGCGATTGAATCGACAGCGACTGCTGGTTGCAACCAAGTAGCATGCTCCAATTTGCCTTACAGGTTTCAAGACATGATTTCCACTTAGGTGAGCTATTTCTAGCTCCAGTCTTCTATATTTTTACAACAATCTGAACAGCATGGCTGGAAGTCTTCCCTGAACACAGCGTCACATTATCAAAAGGCGACTTAAGAGGTTTTTTGACTGTCAAAAAGCAGGCTGGGAATTCATTTTCAATTTGATATTAGCATTTGGTTATTCTTGCCTACTAGCATCTAGTATTATATGACATCTGCTATTACATTAGAAATACCACCAACCTCAAAACCTTTTGGGACTTTTTTTGTAACTGGGAAAACATACCGTATTTTCACACCTATAAGGCGCCATTAAAAGTCTAAAATTTTCTCCAAAGTGGACAGCACGCCTTTTAATGCGGAGCGTCTAGTGTATGCGCTGAGGACCAAAACCTGACTGTGCGCCGACACGCTGTTATATCTCAAAAGGCGGAAGTGAGTGAGGACATACATTCGGCAAAGAAGTCGGCCAATCAGTGAAGGGTGGGCGTGTATATATAGAGAGAGAGAGAGAGAGAGAGAGAGAGAAAATGTTGACGTCGAGGCAAGCGGCAAAGAAGCCGGCCAATCAGTGAAGGGTGGCCACGCATATATATGTAAAGAGCGAGAGAGAGAGAGAGAGAGAGAGAGAGAGAGAGAGAGAGAGACGGCGGACGTGAGTGAGGCACGCATGCGGTGAAGAAGTCCGCCAATGAGTGAAGGGTGAGCGTGTAAGTGGACGCTAAAAACACGCCCATAGCAGGTACAAGCACCTGTATAGAAAGAAAGATATCCTTTATGTGCATTATTGCAAAACTACTTCGGATTTGGTTTCTAAGAACCCCCGAAAATGAATTCTACAAAGAGACACACCTACGAAGCTCAGTTCAAACTTCAAGCCATCGGTTATGCGGAGAAACATGGGAATCAAGCACCCGCGAGAGAATTTAAGGTCAACGAATGTATCGGTGCTTGGACGAACGT
>CAAKHF010024745.1:0-10793 GCA_901007745.1 Hippocampus kuda
TGGCAACCGGTTCAGGGTGTCCCCCGCCTACTGCCCGAAGACAGCTGGGATAGGCTCCAGCACCCCCCGCGACCCTAGTGAGGATGAAGCGGTTCGGAAGATGAATGAATGAATGAATGCCGTCAAATTCCCGAAATTACGCTTGCGGATTTAACACGAAGGCGGCCCGGTGGTCAGTGGTTAGCGCGTCGACCTTACAGTGCAGAGCTACCGGGTTCAATTCCAGCTCCGGCCTCCCTGTGTGGAGTTTGCATGTTCTCCCTGGGCCTGCGTGGGTTTTCTCCGGGTGCTCCGGTTTCCTCCCACATTCCAAAAACATGCATGGCAGGCGGATTGAACATTCTAAATTGTCCCTAGGTGTGAGTGTGAGCGTGCATGGTTGTTTGTCTCTGTGTGCCCTGCGATTGGTTGGCAACCGGTTCAGGGTGTCCCCCGCCTATTGACTGAAGACAGCTGGGATAGGCTCCAGCGAACCTTGTGAGGATAAGCGGATTGGAAAATGGATTGATGGATGGATTTAACATGAGTCAAAACAGAATAATAACTTGGGATGGGGGTATCAACATTTACGTAAAGGGCCCATGTGTAAAAATGTGTTGCTTTTTCAATGTTTGTAATTTCATTAAACACTTAATAAGGTCCCAAAAATGTGTTCTTTCACCTCAACGTTAATTTTTATGTACAGGTAATCGCTAATTATATTGAATAAAGGCACGCGTCCCGTACAGGAGGGTGCCAAGTCTTACCACCATCTGCTATGGATAGCTGAAGGAGACAAAAACTTAGCGCATGTAGTCCCTCAACATGAATGATTACAGCATGCGTGACAACAGCCATTTACTTACTCCGTCACTTGAGGGAACAATCGTCGTGGTTTGGGATGACATTATTCTTGAACCTCAACTGAGGAAAGTGGTAGTAGGCTTGTCAAGTGTGTTCTCACTGAGGCACCGTAGCGTAAAATATAATCAAGATATGATGGCACATTCACACTTTTTTTTTTCTTCTTCAATGGGTTCCATGGTCCATCTTGCCTGGGGCTCCAGGGTTCAATCCCCCCCCCCCCCGCCCCCCGTGCAGTGTGATCCCTAATTCAAATGTGTCCCCTGATCACCTGTCATGAACAGAAAGACATGAAAGGTAACACTGATTAGATCAGCAGGCTCCACTCTGAGATGCAGCGGAAGAGTGAGGGAGGTTCTGACTTCTTTTGACAAGTTCATTCATTCCATCTCCTCCTCTGAGCAGTTTGATCAATACCCATCATGAAAATGGAGCCTTAAGGCCAATCCTGTAAATGCTATCTTTCACATCTGCATGGGACTCTGTCGTCCAATAAATGTCAGGAATCTGAGGGAGCCGAGGCTGCTCCCAACTGGCTCTAAGGCAGCATTTGTGAGCACAAAAGCAAGAGGAAGCTTGCTGTACCTTCTGGCAAACTTTGGGATCTCACTGAGATGGAACTTGTCGAGGTTGTGACAACATGCACTCACCACAATGCTAAGAAAGCACCTTGAATTAAAATTAGAGGACAAAAATACAGTACCTGGAATATCACAATGTTTGGTATGTTCTCTAAAGTGCTTTGTTACAGCTGCAGCTGTTGTGAAAGCAATATATGAAGAGATACAATGCAATACATCTGTATTTATTTGGTGCTTTCACAACAGCTGCAGCTGTAACAAAGCGCTTTACAGAACAGTTAACAGAAAACAAAACCAGGCTGTAAGAAATGCTCCCATTACTGGTGCGCATATATATATGTATATTGACAATTGAAAAGGGGTTTTTCACCACCCGCAAGAATCCTAATAACCTGTACAGTAAGCATTCTGATCATGTAGTTCGAACAGTTGACAATTTGAAAGAGTGTATGAATTATGTATTCGGACGAAGCGGATGTAAACTCATTACCGGTAGCACAAAAAATATTTCCAGGTTCACAGTCGGTTTTCTGGCATAGTGATGGAAAGCATCTTTTCTATTGCGATGGTGACCAGTGATCAAATAAGTGATCTATTAAATTGGCTAATGATACGTTAGCATGCACTTCATTTTTGTACACAGTGCAAAATTTCTCCCACATTAGACGCAACATTCTGTAACAATGTTGAGGGGTTCGATAGATTGTTGTCTATGTCCACTGGGCTCAGGTTCCGACTCTGCTAGTTTGCAAATACAAGTTTGATTATATTAGTGTGTTTTCCCCTCAATGGTCAAAGTCAGAAACACTTTAGCCAAGGCGCAATTATTACTTGAGAATGAATGGATATCAGGAAACATAATAATAGCTAGAGCAATTATATTTGACATATATGATGCACCTAAAGTTAATATTTTTCAGTATTTTTATTATATTTTTCAGTATTTTCAGTATTTCATACAGAGCTTGTATGAAAACATACTCATTACAAGCAGTCCTAATTTATTGGAAACACTGATTTTCCAGCATGTATTGATTAGATAACATACACCTGAGTGTTACAAGCCAGAATTGAGTTCACAAGGTTGAATTTATTTGATATTCTCCCATCCACAAAGGGCCAGAACTACAGTATATACACAGTCTGAAATATGTACTCTACCGTACATATATTGACCTAAATCTTGTACAGAGTAATGCTGAAGGTTCAACAAAAATGACAGCAGTGATTGAACAGAGGTCACTATTGCATCGATTCTCCAAACGACTTTTCCATTGAGCAATCGGACCCCCAAAACTCCGGCCCTGATGGATGTACCCCACAGTCAGTCCATGTGTCAACACTTCTTTGCACATCATTACAAAAAACACAAATAAAGCTTTTCCAAAGCTATTGTAAAGTAACACTATAGTCACTTAAAAGCAAAGCTTTTCCTATAAATTAATTCGTCTAAAAACTGGAGAATGAATAATCATAAAAAATAAAAATAAAAAAAAAGATCCACCAGCGCTCGCTTGCTCCAGAGAGGACGTCTCGGGCAGCCGTGAGTACGCTGAGAGCCCGCTGTAGGAACTAAGGACCATTCCGTTGCCCGCATCACATTGGCCTGCTAACATTAAGGGTCCCTTTATGTCATAGGTGTCAAACTCAGGTCCTGGAGGGCCACTGCCCTGCATGTTTTCCAAGTCTCCTTGTTGCAACACACCTGATTCAAATGAACAAGTTCAATGTCAGGCTTCCGCAGAGCTTGCTGATGATCTGATCATTTGAATCAGGTGTGTTGCAACAGGGAGACTTGGAAAACATGCAGGACAGCGGCCCTCCAGGACCTGAGTTTGACACGTATGCTTTATGTTATGGCCATGATGTTACGGCAGTGTCGCAAAGCAGTGGTTGAGTGACTGCACACACCTGTTACGGCAGTTGAATAAAGACCGTTGACAAAGCAAGTCGTCTCCTCACGTTTTCGGACACAACGCTTTACTTTGGGTGTTTCTAATGAGCAGCTAGATATTGGTATAACATATAAATATGGTACACGATGTAATATATTATATGTCTGAGAATAGCTTGAAGTTAAATGCAAGTACTCTATCTGCCAGCAGAGTGCACAATTTTTCCTCTCCTGTTCCCTTTGACTAGCTTTGCGAGGCCAGCAGAAAAGAGACCAAAACGATGATAAATAAGCTCATCAATGCGACCATGAGGAATTGAATAGCAAACAAGCTAGGCCAGGATGTCTAGACTCGAGGAAAGTGTCATCCAGGGAACGAAAAATTTGTAAATGTGGTACTTAGGTGATGACCCTGCAGCTACCACAAAGTGCACTGGAGGAGGTGCGGCAGGTAAAATATGCCAAGCAGTAAAACATTCACTAAAAAAATTCAAACAAAGCAGCCCAGAACAGACACGTAGTATCCATCTATTTCGCATATATATTGAAGTGTGTATTCTGCTCAGATCTAGTCATGATCTATAACATTCACATGTTCGCAGTGATACTCTGCGGCCTTGAAGCAATCATCACTTAAAATTGGAACACTCCCTACTGGAGACCTTGTAGAGACGCACAGACATAAGAATGCACCAGTTGATTCAAGCTAAGAATCAGTTTAGGAGAAACTAAAGTCCTGACGCCTCACCATGAGTTTTGGTACCATCCTTCTGATGATATAAATATGTTGTGAATCCCTTCCTCCTTTGCACTCGTGACCACTGCAGCCATTGTCTGTAAACCGCGGGTTACCGGAATATTCTGCAAATAAACCCTTCGAAGGTACTGTTCATCGACTCCAGCCTGTATTTGGATAACCAATATACTCCTCGTCCGAAATTCAACGAATGCGCGGGGGAAAGAAGGCCACAACTTCCCCAACAATATCGATGCCATCAGTGAGTTCAGCAGCATGAACAGCAAGCTAATGAGTCGTAATGAGGGTATGGAGAGAAACTAAAGAAAGAAAAAACGTTTCTACAAAATACAATTCTGAGCTCTTGCAAAGAAAAGTACCCTTTTGTGCATACCAAACATTCTAACGTAGGACGAACTTGAAGCTGGAATTCTCCGTATGCCAAGTGGCATTATCTAAAATGAAATAGTTGCGAAGAATTCTATTATAATATTAGATGTTAATTCTTCCCTAGCAGGAGTAGCAGCAAAGTTGTGTGTTCATCCACTGTTTTTATTTAATTATTCTTGACCCACTTTTGGAAGTGAAGCAACTTGTCACCTCCGAATTCTTTTGAGCTCAGGTTTTGCTGTCCTGTGCTTGTACTTGTGGTTATTCATATGTTGTCTTCCCTGGCCAAAGTGTGTGTGTGTGTGTGTGTGTGTGTGTGTGTGTGTGTGTGTGTGTGTGTGTGTGTGTGTGTGTGTGTGTGTGTGTGTGTGTGTGTGTGTGTGTGCGCGCGCGCGCGCTGCGGGGGCTAGTGCAGTCATCATGAAGGAGTCAGGGTTAGTGTGTCCCCCCGTGCCATCTGTGCCTATGAGTAAGACTATGGATTGGAGTTGGTATGTAAATTGAAGGGTAATCTGCACACCTTCACTGCAAACCAGCCTTATCTCACTACGGTCTGACTCATTGGGCGATGCTGTTATTTGTGTTGAGACAAAACAACAAAAACATAATGCTGGTGTTGAATGAAACAGGCATAAAACTGCATGATGCTGACACTCTTGCTATTACTGCTTGATACCTAAAGAAAAGTACAAATAGTAAGCATTAAAAAAAAAACATCTCATGGCATATTAAAGTGTCTTTTCTCATACGTAACTAGAACACATCATGCTAAATAACTAAATCTGAGTATGTAGTTGTGTGCAAACAACACTAACAAACGTGTCATCACCGTGCTTGCCAACAAGGCCGATAAGTACGAATTTAGGTTTTGCTTGCGAATCGAATACGTATTTCAGGCAATAAAATTCACAGTATTTTACAAGTTGTGTATATATAGTTGTATTTTTCACCAACATTCTGTCTCTTGCCACAATCCATAAACAACCATTAAAATGTTGTTCATTAATTTTGGCAGGGCAGAAAGATTGAGCAGGGGATCAAATAATTACTGTATATATGTAAGTGTTTCCAAAAAAACCTATTCGCACCCTGGTGGCTGAAGTTGCTCTTGTGCAATTGTGTCTGGAGTCATTGCTTATAATTCCATCCAAGATTTGTAGAGTACTCAAATGCAACTGATGAAATCGAGTGCGGAAGATAAATACCTGAGCAAACAAACAAACAGAACATTTCATTAACCATGCAATCAAAACAGCAGGAACTAAATACAAATAAAAAGATCTCCAATTATGCCTAAAATTGCTTCAGTGAATGTGAAAAATGCAGTGCGCACAAAAAAAAACTCTCCTATCCTGGCAGCGGGATGAAAACGGCATTACAGCTCAAGGTTTTGGTGAATGTCAACGCGATGGCACTCATGAATGCCATATTTTTTTCCCCGTGAATTTGCAACACAGCACATTCTATCATATGTAGGTTTGATTAATTTTTGTTCACAAGTGTTCTTTAATTACTTCATTTACAGATTTACTGATTTTGAAGTATCAACAAAGCATTAGTCATAGCTCAGTTTTCATTCGCTATTTGTTTGTTTACTTGTATTGAAGATATACTTTACCAGCTTCACCAAATTTGTCACAAAAAAAAAAACCCAGACACGTCCTTGTATTGGTGACCTTTTAACAAGCTTCATTTTATGCACTCCTTTCATTAGACTGTGCTCTGATCACAACTTCCATTTGGCACAACAATGTGCCCATATTTTTGGTCTGGCTCCACATCTAGATGCACTTTTAATGTGGAAGATGCAAGCGTTGATGAAATCCCCTTGTTTGTATGTGAAAAAAATCTTGAGCACGTTGCACAATATTTATGATTGGGTATGCTTGGCATCGACTACATGTGACACAGATAATGATGATCAGTCACATCAACAAAACATACTGCAGTTGATGTCATGATTCGGTTTGGGACCAACAGGTGGCACTGTAGGGCTCCCCCTGCAGCTGCACACCTGTTGGTCATTAGGTAATTAGTGTTATAAAAGGACTCCCAGCCCGACCACTCACTGTCGGGTCATTGTTTGCTGTTCCTTTGCTACTGTCATGTTCGTTTGTGTGTTGCTCCTTGCAACTGTCATGTTTGTTTCTGTCATGGTTCTGTTCCTGTTAGTTTTTTTGCCACAGTCATGGTTTTGTTTTGCTACTTTGGATTTGTTTTGGTTGTTAGCACTTTGTTTGTTTTGGATTCAGTTTTCTCTGTGTTTTATTAAATACAATTCGTCAAGTTCACCCTGCTCCTCCCTCCTGCCTGCTTTTTGGGGTCCACCACCACCTTGCAACGTGACAGTTGAGGTGCCTGCACCCGAACGTTTATGATTTTGAAGCCTATTGCCAAGCGACCTGGCACAGGAACGGAGGTAACTTCATTTCTTGCTCTCTTTTGATGAGTCAAATGAGGAATGAATGAGGAAATGTTTGACGAGCTGGATTTACAAGAACCAATTGCAGAACATTGCTACTCGTCAAATGGATGCAGATTCGAGGCTTTGTGCTTGCGGGCTAGACTTTGTCTTCAAATGTGTTTTTTAAGCTCTTCGATAATCTATGTGAACCTGTGAGTCTCCTACCCTATCGCACATCACCTGCAAACAAAAAAAAACAAAACGTGTGATTTAAGACCAAGTGCAGCAAATGACAAAGAACAATATTATTGAACCTTCGACAAGCCCTTGGGCTGATCCAATGGTCATTGTCAACAAGACCGCCACTGACCAGAGGTTCTGTGTGGACTTTCGCGGTCTGAATCAAGTGACCCAAAAAGACTTATCTTTTACCTTGAGTCGATGAGTCTTGAGAGGGATGAATTTGTCTCAACTTTTGACTTTTCAAAGACTCATGAACTCTGTGCTTGCTGGTCTCATTTACAAAACGTGTGAGGACATTGTTATCGCTTCACTTCCCTTTGAACAGCACTGGCCCAATCTGGAGGAAGTGCTGGACAGACTCCAAGCTTCTGGCCATCATCTGGTATTAAACCGGTCCCAGACAAAGTTAAAACGGTCAAAGATTTCAGCACTCCCACTGCAATGAAGCATGTCTGAGAAGTTCCTCCGCTCGATGCTTCATTCAGGATTATGGCCGTTATGCTGAACCTCCCCACGCTCTCACACGGAAGGATGTAGTTTTCCGCCGGGACAACAACTGCCAAAGAGCTACGGACACCTTGAAGGACCGTGTCACGTCAGCTCCTGTCCTGTCTTTCACTGACTTCAAGCACCCCTTTTTCACCCATGCTGACGCCTCCGACGTTGGTCTGTGTGCTGCTTTAATGCAATAGGATGAGAAGGGTCGTGAGTATGTTGTGGCCGCTCCCTTCACACAGCTGATCTCCCCTACAGCACTTCAGAAAAGGAGAGCCTCGCTGTGATATGGGCCCTTGAGCACTTTTGTCCATATGGTGAAGGTATGCATGTCACTATCTCACTATCCCAAGTTCCGGCTTACCAGCTGGTCACTTCACTTACAACACAAGCCTGGCACATGCAACAATGTACTTGATGAGCTATCGCACAATACACTGCTTCTGACTTGTGACAGTCAAACAGACCTCTTACCTGTGCATGCTTGTCATTGGCAGCTTTGACTTTGTACCGTGCCTCCTGTTTCGCTTGTGAACCGTTCCCAGTTGAGACAGTTACAGTGAGATGATCCTGTTACAGGCACTTTACTCGGGGACATTGAATCAGAGTCACGGAATGACCCAGACAGTGACAGCCTCTCTCACCAAGTTGTGCATGATTCTCTTCTGTATTGTAAAGACTAGGTCCAAAATGTGCTTTCCACTAGAGCTGTCAGTTTAGTGCGTTTTTATTGGCATTAATTTAAATGAATTTTAACGGGATTCATTTTTTTCTCACGAGATTAACGCGGCACACGTCACAGCGGTTGTTACATTGCTCTATAAATAAACCAGAAACAAAACAAGCGCGCTGTAGAGGTCCATGGATGCGCGAGACACCGAAAACGGATACTTAAAGAGTTTATGAATGGAAAGTTTACCTTTAAAAAGTTGCCAGATTGTTCCACTGACAAGACCAAAGTTACCTGTATGTTTTGCAGTCGTAAACTGAGCTATCATCATAGCACGTCGAGTCTGAAATACCACCTAATGGCCAAGCACACAGCTGATGTGAGTACTCCGCCCCCTCGTCTAAGACAGACAGCTGTGGATCATTTCAACGTGAAGAAAATGGATGACACAACGAAGAACAAATTTGCTGAAGCCATAACTAAATGTATGGCTACTGCATGCAAGCCTGTCAACATTGTCCACAGCTCGACTCAAGCAGAAATCATTTGCAGTGCATCTAACGACTCCACTACAGATTGCCAGCGAGAGCCTCCATTACAAGCTGTGTACAGAGATTGTACGTAGCGGAGAAGGCTAAGGTACACCAAGCGGGAGAAGACACTGTTTCGGGAGAGAAATAAGAGACTAGGTTGATGAGCCTCTGGTGAATAAAGAGCAGGTAGCCTGTCGAATGCGATGTATGCCACTGACGCGATTGTTACTTGTTTGGAACTATTTTGTGTGGAAGGTTACCGTGTTCCGTGTCCGTATAAATAAAGCGGGTGGAGCTTCTCTGTGTTCGTCTGACAGTGACGGTGCGCTGAGGCACGTCGAGAGTTCAGCGGTGCTGTCGTAGCGAACACACTGAAAATAAAACGTCTCCAGTGTTGTGTTGTGTTGTGCCTCGAAACAAGTGTAGTCATCCGAAATGATGTCTACACAAAACCGTAGAGACTTCGGCGCAAGAAGCACCAACAAAATTAACATAGCCTGACTGCTGTGTTCAAAGCAAACTTGAGAAAAACGAAGTATGCAACCATGGCTTAAATCCACTATAAACTGAGTACTAGTTTACCTTAGATGTGCACTTTATAATTTTGTATTGCTCTGTTTTGATTCCATAAAAAAAGCTGTTAAAGGAGCTGTTGAGTGGCAAAATATTTTTTTCACTGTTGTTGATTGTTGAACAGTAATATTGTGTGAGAGATTATGTGTGAATAACTGCTCCAAGTGAAAAATGTTCATGTAAAATTGAAAATCGAAATTGTTGTTTGAGTAAATATTTGCATTTTGCACGTAGAAAACTGATCCATGATTCCATGTTGATGAGAGCATTAAAACGGGGAAAAATAGGACAAAAAATATAAAAGGAAAATCAGAAACGATAAAAAATGTGTGAGTAATCACGATTAATTTTTAGTTCATTTGAGTTAATTATGACAGTTGCGTTTTTAATTAGATTAAATATTTTGATCGTTTGACAGCTCTAATATATATATATATATATATATATATATATATATATATATATATATATATATATATATATATATATATACACACATACACACACACACACACACACGTGCGCGCGCGCACACACACAATGTGTTGTGTGTGTGTGTGTGTGTGTGTGTGTGTGTGTGTGTGTGTGTGTGTCTCTTGATAGATAGATAGACACACACACACACACACGCACATGCATGCACACACAGAGTAAATTACGCTATTTATATTTACACACAAAGAGTATACACAGTATATGTTGGCTGGTTTCAACTTGAGTCTTGTAATTCATATTAATTGGGCTGTGAAGGAGGTAAAATGTCACTTAATTAAGTTACTTCATACAAATTAATCACACATAGCACAGAAAGTCACATTAACTATCTAAGCTTTAATAGAAATTATATCAATGTGCATTGAGTTCTTGAAGTACTCAATAATGTTTCTGCCTGTTGTCAGTTGAAATATTGTGTGCAGTAATTAAAGTAAAAAAAAAAAGATCAAGATGAATGCCCACTGTCTGTGTGTGCAAGGCAGAAAAATGGCATTGAATCCACTGTGTGGCAGCATGAAAGATCGACTGAAGAGCTTTAACAAGGTTAGTCATACGTGGAGACACACAATGGAGGCTTAACGTGGGCTATCTGAGTGTGAGTGTGTGTGTATATGTGTGTGTGTGTGTGCGTGCGTGCGTGCGTGCGTGTGTGTGTGCATGTATGTTTGTATGATACTGACTGCTTCTTGGTCTCGGTGGGTTTCCAGGAACGACGAGAACTCCACCAGTCTTAGTTTAGTGGTGCCGATGGAGCGACCCTGCCACGCTGGTTCTCTGTGTGACTCGGCTGCAGGACGCTCATAACCTGAACCACACACACACACACACACACACACACACATACACACACACACACATACACACACACACACACACACACACACACACACACACACACACACACACACACACACACACACAATACTAAGAACACTG
>CAAKHF010024746.1:0-26818 GCA_901007745.1 Hippocampus kuda
AGAAAAATATATGAATTATCTAAACACATCGGTCCTTTTTGCTGCGTGTGTGTGTGTGTGTGTGTGTGTGTGTGTGTGTGTGTGTGGGCTAAGGCCATACACAACATCAGCACGCACTATCCTCATATATTGCCTGGTCTTAAGGTCCCATATGGCACAACTTAGAGCACATGACACAGTGATCTCACACCAAGCGAATATTCAGCATGTGGCTTTTTGTGTGGCGTGTCCTTGCACAGCTCCATTTATGAGAACCAATTTCAGTCTCAAAGCATCATGGTGTTGCTTTTCTCAGTCGTGTTTGGTTCAAAACAAAATATGGGGGAGGGCATATTGAATGTAAAGTTTATATAAAGTGTACAGTTAGCCGTGCAAGCATCATCTCTACTTCTCAACCCCCCATATCTCCTTGGGGCATACGTTTCAGATTATGGCTCATAAGGATATCTCTGGAATAAGTCCAAACACTCAAAGATTAATTTGTCATGTAGTTTACACGGTGAAGTGAGATGTGTGCTTGAGAGCTGGGTCTTTTGACTTGAATGGAACTCAGGCCCAGCAGCCAGACACAATCTTTGACTGAGCATACGCTAGCCGCTTTTGGGTTTGGGTTTTTTTCCATTCACAGGGGGGCCTCTAGTGGCTCAAATGTGTCATGCAAAATGGTGGCAGAGGTCATCTCATTTTTCCAGATAGACAAAGATTCCAGTTTGTGTCATCGTTGCAAAAGTGAACCTGACGTATTTTATATTTGTCTGTTTGTATTTTTCAGGGACGATTTTGATGAGGAGGGGTTCTGCCAGCCGTACAGAGGCATCGCCTGCGCCCGCTTCATCGGCAACCGCAGCATCTTTGTCGACTCGTTGCAGATGCAGGGTGAAATAGAGACCCAGATAACTGGTGAGAAACACACATTGTTCTTACTATAAGTAGTGCACTGTCTCTTCTGAATAGGGTTGCAATTTATTTTTCTCCACAAAAACGACCAATATTTCACTTTGCTCTGGATATTGTTGTCAGATAACCTGTTATACATTCAACATTCTTTTGTATTCGTGTTGAATTCTCTCAATTCCCATATGTCCCTCTTAATTCACATGGAAGCATTTCTAGTTGCCAACCAATTTCTTAATAAACTGCAAACCACTCAGGGCCAAAATTCTGAATAAAATGTCCTAAATATCTAGTTGATGAACATATTGCATCACAGTACAGGTCTATAAGCAAAGTCTTCATTCACAACTTCCTGTTCAATTCGAATCTTTATAAAAAAAAAAAAAAAGTCTAACTTATTCCTAGAAACTTATTTCAGGGGCTTAAATAGAATGAAACTACGTGCTCCATCCTCTCAATTATTTTGCCATTCACATGCAGACCAGGCTGTGGGGTTCGGTAATGCATATGTTATCGATTGGATTAATGATGTCACCCACAAATCTGGGAAGCGGGGACCACTGACAGAGCACATTTACGATGCCACTTAAGTTAGAGGTGTGAAGTAGGACTGAGAATTGTAGCTTTTAAGATGGCCAGAACACTTTGCAGCTTTACATTTCAAGATGCCTTCAGCCATCTCAAAAAAATCACTATTTGAAGAACGTGTACTTGTGGTTTGGAAAATAGCCAATTTTCCGCATTCACCTTTAATTGCCTGTCCGCTCCCCCACAAAGAGCTGCTTTAGCGATAATCCCCGCCACAAAGAAGCATATGTTTGCAATAACTGCACAGTCTATGAATCATGCTCTCACACATTTAAAACTGCAGGTTTTTATTGTCAGTTGATCACTTTGATCCTTTAGGCATGTGCACAATGAACGATATGAGTATGGCATTTCTGTTTCCTTTATGTGCGAATTACACATGTTATTGACTGGAAAACAATTTAAATGAATGCATAAAAAAAAAATCAAGAAAGAACCTGACGATGTTTTACGGTATCTGTTGTCTGGAACTGACTTTGCCCACTTTGTTCTCCAGCGGCCTTCACCATGATCGGCACGTCCAACCATCTCTCCGATCGCTGCTCTCAGTTTGCCATCCCGTCCCTCTGCCACTTCGCCTTCCCGACCTGTGACCGCAGCTCGGGCGCCGACAAACCACGGGACCTGTGCAAGGATGAGTGTGAGATCTTGGAGAATGACTTGTGCAAGACCGAGTACATCATCGCCCGCTCGAACCCGATCATCCTGAAAAGGCTGAAGCTGCCTAACTGTGAGGATCTGGCAGCCTCAGACAGTCTGGAGGCAGCCAACTGTCTGAGGATCGGCATCCCCATGGCGGAGCCGATTAACAAAAGTAAGGCACCTCTGATTCGTTATTCTACACAATCTAATACCCAATCTAATGAGAATGGGTTTTTAACAGCCACTTTCAAATAAAGTAGGTGTCCAACTCAACAGTGGTATATGGTTGTAGTTACAGCAGTGTAGAAATGCACTGGTTCATAATTGAGTGGTGCGGCTCATATTTTGGGACCTTATGTAGTGAAAATAGAAGTTGAGAATTTTTGTTAGAGCTCTTGCAGTGTGGATGGGCAAGTGTGCCTAAAGCTGTGGCCAGTGATTGTATTTTTTGATGTTGCCATTGTAAACCAAACGAAAAGAATCAACCTCGCTGATTCACAACAAAATCGACCTTAGTGGGATGTTGTGATTTGCCCATTCGTCTTTGCGTGGATGCCCAATCCTGCCTGTAGCCTTTTTTTAATAGTTATTGACAATCCACTTTCTGATAGTGCAACATGCATGGCAGGCTGATTGATCACTCTAAATTGTCCCTAGGTGTGAGTGTGTGCGTGCATGGTTGTTCGTCTCTGTGTGCGCTGCGATTGGCTGGCAACAACTGGTTCAGGGTGTCCCCCGCCTACTGCCCGAAGACGGTTGGGATAGGCTCCAGCACCCCCCGCGACCCTAATGAGGATTAAGCGGTTCGGAAAATGGATGGATGGATCATATTTCAAATTCATATCACAAAGCTTGGTGGCCAAGTGGTTAGCACTGCTTACAGTTCTGAGGTTGGGGAATTTGTTCCGTTTGTTCTCGTGTGTGGGTTCCAAAAACTTGCATTTAGGTAAAGAGAAGAACAAAATTATCCATAGTGTAATACGAGTGTCGATGGATGTTTGTCTTTGTTTCCTGCGACTGGCTAGTGACCAATCTGGGAAGACGCCGCCTTTTGCACAAAGTCAGCTAATCTTCAGCACTCCTGCGATCTTATTCAGGGCAAGCAGTGTTGAGTGTGAATGTATGGATAAATGACAAATCTCAATTGTCATTGACTGTTCGCTGTCTTAAAGGAAAACTTCAGACATCTTGTCAACAATTATACTTTGCGTAGGCCTATACATTTTTTACAGGAACCCCAAAACATATAATGCCGTCTTCTGTGCTGTTCGTCAGATCACAAGTGTTACAACAGCAGTGGATCAGAATACCGCGGCACCATCAGTATGACCAAGTCCGGCCGTCAGTGTCAACCGTGGAATTCCCAGTATCCACATAGCCACAACTTCCTTGCTGCACGCTACCTGGAACTCAACGGGGGTCATTCGTACTGCCGCAATCCGGGAAACAAACACGAGGCCCCCTGGTGCTTCACGCTGGATGAAGGGGTCCGCATGGAGCTCTGCGACATCCCCATCTGTGGTGCGGCAGTGTTTACATTCACATTTCAGACATGAATTGAATACAATCAGCACGTTGTGTGATGTCATTCCTCATTTCCTGTAGACCATAAGGAGAAGTCTGGTGGAGGCAACATGGAGATCTTGTACATCCTGGTTCCAAGTGTGGCCATCCCGCTGGCCATCGCCTTGCTCTTCTTCTTCATTTGCGTGTGCCGCAACAACCAGAAGTCCGCCAGGCCACCTGCCCCTCGCCAGCCCAAACCGGTCCGTGGGCAAAATGTCGAGATGTCCATGCTCACAACAGCATACAAGCCAAAGGTACGTCACATGTTAAGATTAAACAGTGTGCCCCACTCAGTCTGTCTGAGTTACCTTGAAGATTTGCCTGGATTTTTCTCATCCTAATGTAATTTCTTTCTTTCCGAATAATCTCTTTTTGGCCAATATCTTTCTGGAAATAAATCTGAATATTTATTGGAAATGTAGTCTGACAGAAGAAGGTTTAGGAGTGGTCAGAAGAGGAAGGAGAAACCAATACAAGGCTTAGAAGAAGGCGATATAAAACCAAATACGATGTCCTACGCAGTAGGAGTTGGATTTTGTCTATGTTACGTTTGGCTGGACGGTAGCGCTGCGTCCTGTGAGGAAAGGACACAAGGAGTAGAAATTGATACTGGATGGGTATGTGGTGCGAGTGACTACGCAGTGCCAAAACACCTGTAAAGAATTTGAATGCAAAATCCAGGAAGTTAAAATAATCATAAGCAATAATTAGATAGTGGACATACCAAATGATTTGCCTCAAGGGAGACTTGTGCTGCCTTATTTATGGCCTATTTCTCTCAAATGTATCGAATTCCCTCCAAGCAATTGTGTTTTTTCCATGAATGTTATGAGACTATCACATGAATCAAGGTATCATTTTCAGAGGGGAAAAAATTTAGGACAGAGAAGATGGGAACGACGACTTGTATTGAAAGTGCCTCTTTTGTTGTATTTGTTCCATCATCAGGCCTCAGTAAATTAAATTCTCAGACAATAATGGAACAGCTGTTCATATTAGACATATCCCTATAGGAAAAAGAATCACTTTTAGAATTTTGACTTTATTCTTCGAAGATGAATGATGAACTTTTTTCGGTTAAAATGGTTTTTTTTCCCCCTTTCTTTATATTGCAACCTTATTCTCATAACATAGACTTCTCATATCAGTCAACTTCTTGTAGTTCTATATTTTTTTGACATTGTTTTTTTTTCCCCCTCTTTGGTGCACTCCTTTTATTGATTTAACAGTTCTGTTTTTATTACCGGGAGGTTTATTTGGTTGTCGTGTGACATGGTGTATTGAATTTTTTATTGTGACCACTTGCGCTATACATGAACACAGATTCACTCGTACTCGCACACATTTTAGTCAAGTAAAATCATGTTTATTTATACAGCCCTAAATCACAGAAAAAGGCTGAAAGGGCTTCACATGCCTACAGTGGACAAGTATTAATGACATCCTCTGATCTTGACCCCCAGGAGGGCAAGGAAAAACATGAGTGGAAAAATGAGCAACATTGAGAAGGGTTTTGCAGATGGGGGAATCACACTTCCGGCCAGCGTGACCAGTGTTCAATGGATGCTGAGTGGGCAACATTTAAGACAATATGATGGTATACGGTGTTAGTTAGAATAATGTCCTCCTCAGAACCCAGCCCGTTTGGTCAATGAAAAAAATCTCCACAGCAGTGCCTCCAAGTCGGTGGTCCATCTCAGATCTTGTCCAGATCAGTCGGAGCAGAATCCGTACATCCAATTGTGTTGTCGTCACCAAGCCTCCTCTCCAAACCGGAAAGGATGGCAGGGGAGGCCGCCCAACACCCCAATATGTAGGTCAACTAAATCTTCAGCTAGAGACTGATACACTCGCGCTTCACGAAGGAGAGGTACCGCCGCTTGTTCCTGCCGACTACTGTCAGGCTATTGAATAGACAGACCTGAAAACCTGGACTCACCCCCACTCACCCATTTTTAAGATGCTTATATCTATGTTTTATCATTTATATTTATTTATATACATTTTGTTTTTCTACTTCTCCCTTTCATAATTTTGCTGCTATAAATTGGGAATTTCTCTATAGTGAGACAACTGAAGGTTTTCTGAACTCATCTTATCTTTAAATGCAAGAGTGTACAAATAGGTCTTAAAGATAGAATGGGACGGATCTTAGCGGCAATGCAGCAGTCAAAAAACGCAGTTCTAGTAATATTCTTAAGGTGCATTTGAAAATATAGAAGTGAGTCAATTATAACACTGAGATATTTGCTGAATCAATTTGATTAATAGTACATTTATCAAGGCTCAGAACGGTGTGCCGATGATGAGCAGGGCCAATTATCAACATCCCGAGTTTATCGGTGTTAACAAGGAAAAACATTGAAAGACATACATTTTTTTATTTCAGTAAAGGCGCGCCTGCAGATTACCGCAATTGCACGGATGTGTTATTTCCAGGAGCATAGAGGGTGTCATCAGCATAACAGTGAAAACAAATGTTATATTTGCATATAATATCATATGGGATACAAGTCGGGGCCTGTTCACCCCCAGCTGGGTCGCCCGGGTGAGGGTGTCTGATATAAGACCCGAAACACCCTATGACCCCGGGAACATCACTGATGATGTTGCACTACTAGGTGTATTCAAATACGATGGGTATGCCTGAATTCTCAATAACGGAAGCATGTAGATTGTGAACAATAGAGGGTCAAGTACAAATCCCTGCGGCACTCCACATGCAACATTGCAAAGCTCAGAAGTCACATTGACATGAATTACATTGTGCATCTTCTCTGAGAGGAACTAATCCAAAAAAAAGTGCTGAACCTGAAATACCAACAGGTTTCGAGGCGTTTTAGTAGTATGTTGTGATCGACAGTGTCAAAGGGAGCACTAAAGTCGTGTAATAGTATTGATGAGGTGTCGCAGTCCATAGCTAGGAGAAGATCATTGGTCACTTTAGCAAGTACCATGTCAGTGGAGTGGTCGGACCTAAGTCCTGAATGAAGAGGTTCCAATCAATTGTTAGTAGCTATGTAATCATTCAGTTGTTGCAGTTGCGCTATGACTTTTTAAAGAATTTTCACAATAAACATGAGACTTGAAACCGGTCTATAACTGATACTCTCTCGGTCGGGGTTTGGTCGCTTAAATAGGGGTCGAATAACATCGTCTTAAAAGCTGCTGATCCAGTGCCAGTGGAGTGTACTGTAATACATTCAGGATTTTTAAGATGGAAGGTCCTAAAATCACAAACAATTCTTCAACAAGTTTGCCAGGAAGCGGCTCCAGCACATAAGCTGTCCGTTTTGCCGTACTACTACTTTTTACACTTGCAACCCCTTTTGGGCTAGCCTGTGGTGACTCAAAATGAAGTCTTGTGTTTTGCCTTTTGAAGTCATGAGAGCAGACTGCAAGAAAGAGTCATAATACAGCACCTCCCCGCCGTGTGCCTTTCGTCCAATAGCTCGCTGACTGCTGCGGTCATGCATCGTCGTGGAGATCTTCATATCTTTTTCATTAAAGCCCAGCAGGTCCTGGAATGTTTGACTACACTTCTTTTTGTTGCTCCCAAACTCCCCCTTATGTCACAGCCAACTACTGCTCCAGCGGTAGTAGAATGTAGTTTTCTCAAGGCTGCATGTCTCTCTGTTTTTGACCACATCACTTTGGTAGTGGTGGAGGGGAATTAACAAGATGGACTGTTGGCCTGTGTTCAAGGTGGAATGCAAAATATTCCTGTCACTGTTTGTGGAGACAACCATGGAATATGGCAGAGGTGTCAGGCATGATGAATATCTTTTATTTACTTTGTCGTGAGGGGAGAGAGACAGGCCAAATGTTGCTGGCCTCCTTGCTGTGTTTGAATGACCTTGTGTCAGGTTTAAAAAGATCAAAAGGTATGTATGAATGGAATTGTCTTGCAGAAATTGAAGGGTCCACATGTGGGAAAATGTGATCTTCCAAAACGGTTGGAAAAGATGACTCTCATCTTATTTACATATATAAATAAGCGTTAAGCCCCAAATGGTTCGTAAACTTTGTCAAAGTCGAATTTTCTTTGTTGAGTAGGTATCTTTTTGTTGGAAAGTGTCTTAAAGAGCTTCATGGCGGGGATTGCCGTTTTTAACATTATAATACATTTATAATTACACTGGTCAACACAATATTTGAATCAGAGATGCCTTTATTTGTTACAAAATGTACTTTTGATGCTGATTTTAAAAAATGTCTTTACTTTTTTCCTAGCACATGAGGTTTTTGAGATATTTTCATGTTTTTGTTTTGAAGAACAACCCAGAGTAGTTTGTGCAATACAGATTTTACCAGCATTATAATCTGTAGTCTGAAGAACTGTTGCGGAACCTAACCCTTATTTTATAAATCTTACTTAATGTATTCCTATATCACTTGTTATTTTATAATTATTATGGAGACCTGATGTACTACAGAAAAAAAACTGCAGCAGATTTGCAATTAGCGCCAAACAAATAATAATCTAGAAAAGTTTACTTACATCTCAGGTTAAAAAATGTAGTCAAAATTTGCTGACCAGTGTTAGGACTATTGATTAGTGTTATTCATAATGTAACCTTTGCGCACCATTCTCCTGATTACATTGAGCCTAATCGATGACATTCTAAGGTGCTATTTTCGATATGCCCCAATTGTCAAAAACGGAATAATTGTGTATATCAATGAACATGGATGAAATGACTGATGAAAATAATGATCTCTTTTGTGTAATTTTAAGCAAAAATATATCTATCCACCAAATTTAAAAAATAGGGAAGTCGTTGAATTAACAATGCTTGACTCTAAAAAAAAATGTGATGAAATAGATGTTAAGATTTCACAGCATTATGCGATTTCCTTAAAACCAGCAAAGTATTTGGTCTCCCGTTTCTGCCTGCGACTGCTTGGCTTCTGTGCAGGATCACACTGGGGTCAACGCCTGTGACAAACCACTTAGACACACATACACAACACTTACACACAAAACGTGGCGGTGTAAGGAGGATCTGAGGCTTTGGGTGGGGCGGAAAGAAGGGGTGAAACAAACTTTTAACTAAAAACATGTGTGTCACATCATGCACACACCCACCGCCCCCCCCACCCCCACCCCCTCCCGTCAGGGCTCATGCAGGGCGGCCAAGATGTGTCAATGCACAACTGGAGTGCATCTTCAGTCTTTCGGTCAATTTGAAATCGTGTGACAGCATTCTTTTAAATTTGCAGAGAAAAAAAAACACCAACTGGATGGCTATCGTGGTTACATGCATAATGTGATGTTTGATTACTTTCAAGTATCTTGAGCCGTCATAAAATTTGATGACTGGAAATATGGCCTTGGTACAGCAGTTACTCGGTGAAACCGAACGTACTGCAGAGTTAAGCATATGTTCAAGGTTGGAAATGCAATTTTGAACGGTTAACTCTGACATCTCTCTTTGCTCGTCTGCATTTGTGTGGTCTCTCTGTGCTGCGAAACAGAAGATATGCACAACTGAAAATTGAGATACATACATCTGGAATACATTTTTTTGAAAAATACATTCAAGATACAATTGAATTATAAATGATTCCAATTAAACTGAAACTATGCAGAATGGGAAATGAGACCAACATATTTTTGAGGGCATTTTTTTCATTGCAATATAAGTACCGTATATGAGTATGTTTGTATTTTATTTGCATTTATATTCCAAATAAGAAAAATGCTTCAATAGCCAATCAGGATATTGATTATTTTCCATCGAAGCCTTCACAATGTCACCCTTTTAAGTACAATCAAATGAATATACACTTTTTTCTTGTTGGAGTTGCCTGTTCTAACTTATTTTTCAATATTTTATTACGCAAAAGCTGTTATCTACCTCTTAGCAGGACACCCATCCTTGTATTTTGTTCTTGTGCAGGCTTCACACAAAAGCCCTTTCATTGTGAGCTCCTTTTTTGATCTTGTCAGAGTGTGCGCTGTTGATTGCACAAACTGCTGCTCATGACAATGCGGTTGCACAAACATGCAATGGGCGAACCAAGTTTTTCCCCACTTTCAACCTTGGCAGACTTTTGTGCTCTATTTTGGGGTTTTTTTTTTTCATTTTTGTGACATTCCATTGAATTGTACATTGTAATATAGCAGGCATCTTGCCAGCATGAGATGAGAAGAAATACGGGAAATTTTACATGCGGGACAATGATGAGCAAAGTGCACACAAACTGTTCTCCCTCTGCAGAGTAAGGCCAAAGAGCTTCCCCTGTCGGCGGTGCGTTTCATGGAAGAGCTTGGAGAGTGCTCACTGGGGAAGATATACAAGGGTCATTTGTACTTGCCGGGCATGGACCAAGCACAACTGGTCGCCATCAAGACCTTAAAGGGCATCACGAGTGTCCAGCAGTGGAGTGACTTTCAGCAGGTACGCTTTCTCAGCATGAGTCCATTTTCTTGGTTGTCTTGACCACAACTTAGAAATATACAGCATTTATGCTGTTGAATATTGAACAAAGAAAAAATAACATTGCATATCTTAACAAACACAATAGACCCATGGCAGTGGTTTGCTGGTCTGCCTGAAAAATACGCATTTCAGCATAATGGAAAACTCCAAATTGACGGGAATGTTTTTTTGTCGGTGGTCGACTGGTCAGTGTGTCGGCCTCACAGTGCAGAGGTGCACGGTTCGATTCAGGCTTCGTCCTTCCTGTGTGCAATTTGAATATTCTCCCCAAGCCTGCGTGGATTTTCTCCAGGTATTCCGATATCCTCCCACGTTCCAAAAGCATGCATGGCAGGCTGATTGAACACTCTAAATTGTCCCTAATTCTGAGTGTGAGCGCGGTTGGTTGTTCGTCTGTGTGTGCCCTGTGATTGGCTGGCAACCGTTCAGGGTGTCCCCCGCCTACTTCCCGAAGACGGCTGGGATAGGCTCCAGCACCCTCCCTTGTGAGGATAAGTGGATCGGAAAATGGATGGATGGATATTTGTCTAGATTTGCCCTGCGATTGTCAGAGGCAACCAGTCCAGGGTGCAACCCAGCAAAATGTCGCAACCCCATAAAAACTGTCCCTGGAGCTGTTTTGGATGTAGCTGATTTGGACTAATGAAATGCAAATAATGTTTTGGATTAGACTCCAAGGTAACAGTTTGTACCGTTTCTATTACTGTAAAGGAATACATGCCGTATACCCAATCTTATAAACTGTGCATATCCCATGTGGGATGATCGGCTTTTTTTTTTTCGAGAAGAGCCTGAATTGAGTTTTAATATCTTGAAACAGTCAACTCGCTGAATCCTACGGTCAGTTTATTTATGTTCCAGTGGCAATTTTCTACTCTGCTTACCAGTAGTTGCTTCCTTGCTTTCGTGGAGCCACACACTGCGACAGTCTCCACATTTGCGGGGATTTCTAAAAAGAAAGGCGACATTAACAGGCAGTCATGCGTTTCTCCAAAGCTCGTGCTTTGCCAGCGGAACGCTCTGTCTTCCCACAAGATCTGAAGCGTGTCCTGTTTTATTTCCACAGAAGGTACTTGAAATGCGGCAACTGACAAATGTGGCTGTGTATATTGAAAAAGGATTCTTTAGCAGATGTGTTAAAGGATGTTCACTGAAAATAGTTGAACACATAAACAGTAGTTCACCATTATCAATCAGGATGTCTGGGTCAACGTCAAACTTAAGCGAGAGAGTAAAATATTACCATTTGGTCTGCCTGAATCTCCAGAAAGCATTTTTGTCAAGAACGAACCCCTTTGTGTGCGATTATGTGTCTTACCACACTCATTTCACTCGCGTTATTTTGATTGCTGTTGCAGGAGGCCGCCGTGCTGACAGAGCTGCAGCACCCAAACGTGGTGTGCCTGTTGGGTGTGGTGACCCAGGAGCAGCCTGTCTGTTTGCTGTTTGAGTTTCTCCCTCAGGGCGACCTTCACGAGTTCCTCATCATGCGTTCGCCACATTCTGACGTGGGCTGCAGCAGTGACGAGGACGGAACCGTTAAATCCAGCCTGGATCACGGCGACTTCCTCCATATGGCCATACAGGCAAGAGCCCTTGATTTCTTTTTTTTTGGGGGGGGGGGGGGTTACAAGCTTTTTGAATGGAAGCAAGTTTTAATTATTCCATAGGCGAATGTAAAAATCAAACCATAGTTCCAATTACTTTAACTTCTATGAAGTTTCGATTTTTTCCAAGTTTGTGTGTGCAACTTATATTCCAGGTAGGGTGGCCAGCTTTCAGATCTGGAAATAAAACTCCTCACGGCGTTGCGGAAAAACCATGCGGGTGAAAACCCTGAAATGTAGAGAATCACATGTATTTATTTATTTTTATATGTCATAATATGTAAAGATTTAAGCCTCTGGACCCTGAGGGTCACCTGCCGGTCAGTAAGGAATTAGAATTCAAGAAAACATTTAGACCCTTTCAGGGACATCGATTACAACAGTGGACAGCTTATCTTGTTATCATGTTATCAGGTTACAGGGTGCATGAAAGGGTTAAAGTTAGCAATTATTATTTTAATTTTTTTTACAGACTGACGTAGCCTGAACCTGAGCATATAGACCTGGCCTAATGTATTGTATCCATTTAAAGGGGCTGTAAATTAAACAAAGTCTGTCTGAGGGACACTTTTAATGAAAGCGGACAATACTTAAATTAAACAGCCTATAAAGTGCTGAAAATGTAATAACTGTCGACACCTTGACTTTAAGAGGAAGAAAAAAAAAATGAAACACTTTTAAACGTGTGTCTATACAAGTTAACAAAGCCTGTCTGGGGACACGTTTACTACAATAAAGATAACTGTGATAAGATTAAACACTTATGTGAATCCAAATGAAAGGATGAAAAAAATGGGGGGAAAGTGCAAAACAATCAAGCAGCGGCAGTGCAAAGTGGCTGGCTGCTGACAGACAAAGGATTTGGCACAGAGCAGAGGAGAAGTCACCAGACGCTGGCTACACAGGAGGTCCTGCGAAACCCCCCCCCCCGCCCCCCTGTTCATTATTGTTAAATTTAAGTGTTTACGTTTGTGTGTGACACACGCATGAGACAATTGGGAAAATATGGAACAAACCGCGTCCCGTATTGGAAATGCAACATTAAATTCCCAATTAAAGGATGATTCCGTATTTTACGGCACGGGTGGCAACCTTAATTATTGGTGATGTATTTTGCATGCCCAAAATTTGTTCCATGCAGTTTCCCGAAATGTAATGACAAATGGCCAAAAACGTTCAGCCGCTTTGCTACTACCTCAGTCATGAAACCTAAAGTGAGACTTGGTTCTAAAGGCCGCCATGCATTTTACTTTTGTCATATATCATCCATGCATAAAATTACTCGATATAAATGCAGCTCTGGTTGCTGCCTGTTAGTGTTTTATTTGAAGTTTATGCTGAATACCAATAAGAATGACATCCTGAAATCTTTTCTATTTTTTTTTGTTTTTTTAATGAACACAACCCAGGTTGCTGCTGGGATGGAATACTTGGCCAGTCACTTTTACATTCATAAGGACCTTGCGGCACGGAACATTCTAGTTGGCGAGCAGCTCCACGTGAAGATATCCGACCTGGGCCTTTCACGAGAGATCTACTCGTCAGACTATTACTGCATCCAACCCAAAACCCTTTTTCCTATCCGCTGGATGCCCCCCGAGGCTATCACCTACGGAAAGTTCACCACAGACTCGGACATCTGGTCCTTTGGGGTGGTGCTGTGGGAGGTCTTCAGTTACGGCCTGCAACCTTATTATGGCTTCTCCAACCAGGAAGTGATGGAGATGGTTCGAAAAAGGCAGCTGCTGCCCTGTCCTGAAGACTGTCCACCAAGGTATGTTTGAATCTGTATGCATTCACCGGATACTTTATTAGGCACACACTAGATTGCAGTCCAATACAAGACCTCCAGATTGAAAAGGACAATAATACTCAGTTATTGTAAGTGGTATAGGTATGACATTTTTAGCAAATTGAAAAATAAAATGGCGCCACCTATAGTTTCACTATCAAGTAGTACAACTCCAAGAATGTCCACCTGTCAATCGTCAAATGCTGAAAATCAAATCTAATAATCAGCATGAAAATGAAAGGTGGTCTTCAATACCAAAATGCTACAAGGTGGATCCAAAGTCATTGGACAAAACCAGTGAATAAGTGAATTTTATATGTGAGTAACAGAGGATAGGTTGGGGGGAGTCAGGGAAAACCGGAATTTACTAATTACCGAACCACAGATCTACAGGGGTTCACTGTATCAATCGTTATGTCTGAGAGGAGTAACTTGTAACATATGGAAATTTCTACCTGCATATGTTTAACTGTGACCTGTGAATTCTTTTCAAATCGAATCAATGAAGAGGCTGTTTACATTTCCTCGTTTCACTAAACGTGAAAAGGTGAAGTGATAAAGCCACATATTTGTTGACATTATTGGAGTCATCTGATTTATTGACTTATGTTAACGTCACACTTGTGGGGTAGAATGTTGTGAAGATGTCGTGGTGAACGCTTAAAAGAGTCCAAGTCAAAGAGTTGAATACATGAACAACCCTTAACTAAGGTACACAAACTGTCTTTGACATTAATTTGTGGTTCATTTGCCTCTATTTTAGCATAACACGAATTTATAAGGCTAAAATATTTCTGTACGATAAAGATTATATATTTTTTATTGTAACTTGTGTTTGTTTAAAAAAAAATAAAATAAAAACACGCCAAGTGGTCCTGGAATAGATGATTACGTATGAAATTGCAAATCTCAGAATTGAGGATCAGAAAATCACATTGAGATTCTTTTTCAAAATCCAGCCCTGTTGAGAGCTATCAAATAAGTGATGAAAGGAATGATGTGTGATGTCACAGGTTCTACGGTTTGATGACCGAGTGCTGGCAGGAGGGGCCAGCGAGAAGACCTCGCTTCAAGGACATCCACAGCCGCCTACGAGCCTGGGAAGGGCCGTCATCTCACGCGAGCTCCAGCACGCCCTCCGGTGGCGGCGGCAACGCCACCACCCAGACCACCTCACTGAGCGCCAGCCCCGTCAGCAACCTGAGCAACCCTCGCTACGCCGCCGCGGGTTATCTCTACCCGGGCCAGTCGATCCCCTCGTCGGGCCAGATGGCTCCCATTCCAGCGTGGGCCCCCATGGCGGTACCTCAAACACACCCGCGTTTCATCCCTGTCAACGGCTACCAAATTCCACCAGGATATGCGGCTTTCCCTGCGCACTTCCCTCCCCCGGCGCCGCCCGCTCGGGTGATCCAGCATCACCTGCCGCCCCCTAAAAGCCGTTCGCCCAGCAGCGCCAGCGGCTCCACCAGCACGGGTCACGTCAGCGGCGGTCCCTCCACCACGGGCTCCAACCACGACGCCAACACGCCGCTGCTGTCACACTGCATCATGCCGGGGAACGGCGGAGGCCCGGTCCAAGTGTATGGACAGCTAACACAGAAGACGGTGGGACAGCTGGACCACACGCAAACATCAGCGCTGCTCGTGCCTGACTCTGACATGCTGATGTATAATGACACTGTCATCACTGCAGACCTGTAGATTACAAAAACAAAAAACAAAAAAACAGGATGCTCACCGTCTCCCACTTGCGAAATGTTGCCTCTCATCCAGCCACACGGGCAAAGAATTAAATGGTGACTGTGTGGAGACAGGGCTGAACAAACATTTGGGCCTGCAACAACCACACACGTACATTCATCCCTCCATTTTCTACACCGCTTGTACTTCTTAGGGTCAGAGGGAAGCTGGAGTCAATGCCAGATGACTTTGAGCAGGAGGCGAGGTACGCCCTGGACTGGTCTCCATCCAAATCCCACAACATTTTAACAAGTGTACTTAATATCATTGCGTTTCAAATATATGTTGCGTCGTTATTTTAGCCTTTGTACAATATACCTAAGTACCGAATGAATGAATGAATGAAGGAATGAATGAAATTCGAGGTGAAAAGAGAACTTTTAATGATGGCGTCATAGAAGAAGTTGCCTCCAAGTGTAAGTGGATGATGTTGCAGTTTAATAGAGCGCCAGTGTCAGTCAGTTAATAATTATCAGGAGACTTTCTAGCGTCAGTGTGACTTCCTTTCAGTCGTATGTTTGAAAATACAAATTCAATTTATCAAGCCTTTTCTATGAAGCAATAACTAGAAGTTGCACTGACATGACATGCTCAAACCAACAACATGCCACAAGTGGAATTTCAGGTTTTCCACCTTTAGGCGCCAAAGATTATCTTTAACATTTGGGTTTATGCATCAATCGAGCAGCTAACCGCATATTTCTTAGCTCGCTTTTTCTCTGCTATTTTGTGCCTTACTTCCGGAAAATATCAATCGATCAAGTCATCTGTCACGGATGTCATCATACATAGAAGCTGATGGGTCTGAGGTCACATCGGTTGTCCTATATAGCCATTATTTTCCCCAACTCTGAATCTCACAAAGGAAAATTTTTTCTTTTTTTTTGTTTTGTTTTAATGTTTGGATTTTGAAGGAAATTGTCCTTGTTTGGTTACTGCCTCATTAAAGATGTGGGGACTTGTGCTACCTTTTTATGATGAAATATGTTAATTTTTTTATATGCATGAATTATTACCGCCTCAACCAGAAGAATGTTATCATATTTAATTAGACGGAAGAAGAAAAAACAATGTTTGCCCTTGAAAAGGATTCCTTTTTGTACTGAGGCTGTAATAGAGAAAGACTTCACAAGTGTACTTATTTGGACAGCAATTCGAATATTCACACTTTTCTTCAATACTCTTGTGATTTATTTTGCTTTCCGTTGTCTTGAGCAGTATTTGATGATGATCAGATAGCAGCACACGAATCCCTGAAACAGATGCAGCTTTTATTGAAACTGTTAGAGAGCTCGTGTTATTGAACGTGACTACCTATGAAGCTGACAATCACCGCCTTGTGTTCTCATTGTTTTCCTCTCTGCATACAAATTTGGACCAGTTCTGTTTCGTAGAATTGTTTCTTTCGTAACGGCACAATCCAATTTAGAAAGTCCCACAGTTTAATGTACACATTCAACTCTTGTGATTCTGCTTCAATCGAACTTGATGAAAATAATATTAGATTTTATTCTCCTCATATCCAGCCCAAATTAAGTTGACATTTTTTTCTTTTACAAGCAATGTTTTGGTTCTATCAAATGTTAAGGATTTTGCCTATTTGTAATGTAGCAAATGCAAATAGTACCACTTGTATGCAAGACTGTGAATTTTAATCAAATCGAAGTCCTTTTTATTTTGTGAAACTATTGTAGCTTTTGTTTTTTTACTCCTTTTTTTAAGAACAAACTGTACAAGTCCATTTTAATTCATCATTGGGTGTCAATTTGAGGAGGTTTACGTTTTTGTTTGCCGCATTTGACCAAGAGGCCTATGATTTGTATGAATACTTTTGCACAGGTGTTTTTGTATTGCAGTCATTCATTAAATGATGTTTGGTTTACGCGGGAGTTAAATGTGATGACTAATTTGTAGGGATACTGTGTACTGTTCACATCTGCGCAATGTGCAACGTTTCAATTACTAGTTGACAACAAAACTCATTTTTTGCTCCCCACTGGTTTCACTTGGGATTTTTTTTTTTTTTAATGGCGTAAAAGCAGTCCCATCTGTAGGCTGCAGGTGGTACCCTTGAGTTGTATGTGCCCCGCATGACTACATCAATTTGGCCTGTGAAGGAAACATGATTCTGGATTAGTTTTGGGGCGCGCGTGTGTTGTGTGGCCTTTAGATGAACATAATTTCAATGCCCTTTCCGGCCTTGTACACACGTCAAGTGATCCGAAGGCAGCAGTTAGAATCGGCGATTGTGGTCGTGGATATTTTGGAGTACAAAATATCCACGTCTCCTTTCGCGACGCACGATCGACATACGTCCTTTTAGAGTTTACGAATGGTGCACACGCACAACCATAAACTGTCGTCCCGAAGGCACGTTCACTTAACGATTTACTGGTTTTCGTTTTATTGTTTTATAGATTCATACTCATGACCTGAAATGACAAAAAACGAAGCTTTCCCAAATGACACCACCAGCAAGCAATACTGAGACGTGTGGGTAAATGGTTTATATGATAATTAGTCAAAAGTACAGTGAAAAAGACTCAGAAACAAGTACGTTATTCAAAAGTAAGAAGTACAGTCTGGGTGTTACTTCATGCAACACTAAGGAACTTTTCAACCGTCATAAAATATTTCCATAACTTTTCTGATGAAACATCGACTTAGAACAATTCGAATGGTACGTTTTGTTATTGGCATGAGGGGGTCTGTGGCGCTTCTCCTGACACTCAACTTTGAAGAGGTTGGCACGAACTCTGCCACACACAAAAAACTACAAATCCGCTGACTGTCATACGTCACGACGTCCCCATTCCTGACAACGACGCAACAAAATCAAATGTACCGGGGAAAGACAAAAAAACAATATGATGACTGCAAGCCGCAAATGAACAGTAGTTTGAGAAAAGACAAGACGAATTCCTGTATGTCCCGTGCCATACTTTCTCTTTGTCAATGTCATTTTTGAATTGTTAAAAAGCCTTTTAGCGAATCAGAAATTGCAGTGGAAATAACCGTCACACATTGAGTAATTTTTGTAATAAATGTATATAATTCTCCATATAAAATTCTAATAGTAAAAGGATAGCAGTGGAGGAAACAATACAATGTGAAGAATCGAATAGTAGTACTTTCCCTGAGGGACTGATCTGTATAGTCGTTCAAATTGCGCAAGGTTAGTATTCAAGCAATGCGGCACATTCCTGCCGGGATCTGAACGTGTATCTACGGCGAAATTATCCAACATAACGTTTTATTTACCTGTGTCAGTTTCAAGGCAGTAAACGAATCGGGTGAGGGGGCGGGCAGTTACGGTACAAAACCAAAGTTAAATACAGTACTGTTCTGTATGTCGTTTTCCTTCCGGCGAACACTACCGCTTTTGTCCGTATGGTGCCGCCATAATCAACGTAAACCGAAAGCGGTGCTTTAAGTACAAAAGTGTAAAGGTTTACTCCCAGTTATACAGGATACAGTTGACCAATTTTAACAACTTGACATAATGAAATAAAAGAAGTTCTTTAGTTCCCGCTTTATTTATACTTCACAGTGCTCGTAGTGAGATTTGGGGGTGACCATGGCCATTCCATGTCACTCTCTCCCCCACTCCCCCGAGGCCACCGTCACACCTAAGGGTACATTTCTATATCTGTGATTTTTCTGCCATTTTCACATCGAAGCCGTATTCTTAGATCCCTTGACACTCTTCCGCAAGTTATGTACAGTATATGAACTGCATACTTAAATAATAATATAAACACTTGATCTAAACGCAAACGAATCTGTCTTAAGTCAAGAACATTTCATTCTTACAGACATCAGTCAAAAATTATTACTTTCACATCATCCCAAACAACATGGCTGAGAAGTCATTGTTTATCATACCATCCGCAGTTATGGTTTCAGTAAAAAAAAAAATGCACACCTATACCAATCTTCCACTCACACTCATAATACAAACAGGAAACAAATTATAAGAGCAATGTTTAGAATTGTGAAAAATTAAGAGACTTTTGTGTCATTGTGCTTTTTGGATATGATTTTAATGAATGAGCCGTTGATCCCAGTCTGCAAAATGCTGTCTGCTGTCTGAAAGCTGGTCACCCTGATTGTGAGGTAGCAATCAGTGCATGAAATACGAGTATGAGATGGTAAACAAAAGCAAAGAAAGTGCAAAGAAAATGGCATTATGAAGTAAATTCGCTAAACAGTCTGTTTTGCTTAGACTTGTTTGTGCTTGATTCTGAGTTTGATGAGCATTGGTCTTGGATATGTGTGAATTTTACTTCATTAAACCTGACTGTGAATGGTACGATAAATCATGACACACACGTATGCAAGCATCCACAGCCATCTGTGGCCACCCTTTACCAAGTTGTTGTACAACCCGGGTTACCCCATTGAAATATGTCTGGTTATGCCTGTGAGTGAGAAGATAATAACCAGTGGCTTTTGTTCTCAAAACATGTTCCCAAAGCATTGATAATTTTGGCAACTGGCAGGGGAAAAAAAGCCAAATAAGCTACTGATAACAGAAAAAAAATACACAATTCTTTTGAATAAGGCCTTGGATATCTTGCTTCTCTCAACCTGTTGTGTCATTGTTTATACTCTGTGGTTCACATCTTGGCTTGTAAACCCCCAAGGTCTCAACATATCAATCAATGAATCGAAATATTAACCGCTGGTGACTGCACCTGTCTGAAATTGCGTCTTTTCTATATTTTGTCACCCTCTTGTTTCAAGCAAAGGGCGCAACATCCTGTACACTTAACCAAAGCAGCTACTCTCTGTCCACCAATAACAATCAAGCCTCAAGTGCAATGCATGCCACGGGAACCCCATTTAGTCTTTTGAGTTATTTGGCTGTTAGGTTTTTGTTGTTTGCTTTGAGGTAAAGAATACAAGATAAAATAATTGCTGGCTGAATAATACCAGCCATGCAGTGGTGAGTTGTCGATAAAGTGCAGTGAACGGCCAAGTGGGGTTAGTTTGTGTGGCTTCAAAGCAAGCTGACCTAAAGAGGAAGGAATCCAAATCTATGTGGCTAATCCTTTCAGGTCTTGAAAAGAACAGAGGAGCGGTGCAACGATGGTGCAATGCAGAGATGAAGAGGTGTTCATTTTGCAATCAGGACACATGCTCTTCCACCGGGAGGATCAGAAAGAGAGTTAAGGGATTCTTTTCAACTGTTCAGAGGATTGACGTGTGAATATTGAAGCTGCTAACTAGAACATGGTGTGAATATTTGTAAATTCATGCAATATTGATGAAGATAATACAGTTGATTGCTCGAGAAAGAAGAGAAGCCTCAACACATGTTTATTCTGTTTGAAGTTGTTTAATTTCACAATTTGAGGTGATAAATGTTTTTGAAGTGCGGATAAATTGTTTTTAAAATGAAAACGATTTTACTCATTCATTGGTTTGCAATTCACTAATTAGATCAAATTTGTCTGGTCTGGTTATATTTTTTTTGTAACGTTCAGAAATATTTTACTCTTCCTTTATTCTTTTATGATGATTATTTGTAATGAGCATACACTCATCAATTTCAACATTAGGTATTGGACCTGCTGAGTTTTATGGAATCAACTACAAGCATGGTGATTGTCACTGATATTTGAAACGTACAATCTGTGGTTGTTGTTGTTGTGTGCAGTGGTCTACAGCTGTCATGTATCATACAGATAGATGCTTGTCAAATATGGATCCTATTAATGTAGCCAAATAAAGAAACCAATATATTACAGGGGATATATAATGGAATAGTGACTTTTTTTCTTTCTCTTTCCTCTGAGTGACCACCTACCCATCCATCCATCCATCCATTTTCTAATCTGTTAACCTCACGAGGATTGCAGGCATGCTGGAGCCTATCCAAGTCGTCTTCGGGCTGTAGGCGGGGTCTACCCTGAACTGGTTGCCAGCCAATCGCAGTGCACACGTAGACGAACAACACTTCACACTCATAATCACACTTAAGGTTAATTAAGAGTGATCAGTCAATCTACTGTGAATGTTTTTGAAATGTGGGAGGAAATGGGAGTACAGTACGGGGACCACATGCAAACTCCACACAGGAAGGCCCAGGTTGGAGTCAAACCCTGCACCTCTGCACTGTGAGGCCGACGTGCTAACCAGTCGACCACCACGCCACCTCTCACCTACCTTAAGTGTGAAATTAAACAATAAGATACATCAATAAACTCTGATTGTTGGGGAACTTGAGAGGTGTTTTGTTGCGGGGCTGACAGGTGCCTTACCTCTGTTGGTCCTGACCTTGGAGACAGGAAGCGAAGTAAATCCTGTCAAGCTATCTGTCATTGCCTGTGGTGATGTGTTCAGCCAATGCTGATTATTATCCTCTCTAAAAACATTATATGTTTGCACGGCTTTAATTTGCAAACTGATTATTACCATATTTGAGGATTTTTCAAAAATTCTCCGTTGTTGGGAAACGTTGATATTAACTCATTCACTCCCAAAGACGTATTAAAACGTCTTTTCAGACTTTGTCCAGAATTGGCTGGTCCTGAATGAGTTAATTGATGCACATTCATTTGTTTTTCCTTATTTGGGTCGCGAGTAACTGAAAACTGTCCCACCTAGCTTTGGGGCAAGAGGTAGGATATACACCCTTGATTTGGGGATTTCGGAGGAAGCTGGAGAAAATCCACGCAAACAACATGCAGATGTCAGGACCTCTGATTGTGAGGCAGGAGGCAAAGTACTCGGTGACTGCACTGCTCATATTTTTTATTTCAATTTCAACAACGTTAAGATGACATGATCTAAACGGCAGCACACCTATTTGCCATGATCGTGGTTTAACTATTTGTGGGTAATCCAACAAAACAAAAACAAATAACTCACCATTGCCATGTTAGCCTCTACAATTGAATCAAATCATTCCTGTTAAAATAATAAAAACTGTTTCAAACCTGCCCTGACTATTAGTGACAAAACCCATCGTGGAAAAGATGGCAGCCGAGCAACAGAGTGGAAGATGAATGCACATTCCTGCTCTCTATTCATGCCTCAAAGGTTTGAAATCACATGAGCCCTCCCACTCGACTGGGAAAATCAACACAACTTGACTAAAGCACCCTTTCCCACTGAGCAGCGAACATTTGCAAAATTAGAGAATGTTGCATTTCATCAGAGTTCGTAAAAGCTTGGAAACATATTCAACAAGAGTTTTTCTTATCAAAAGGAAACTTTGAACATCTTCAAAATCCGTTGTTTTGCTAAACGTTAACAAAACCAATGTTGACCGTCATAAGACTGTCATGATTCTGTTTGTGACCAACAGGTGGCACTGTAGGGCTCTCCCTGCAGCTGAACACCTGTTGGTCGTTATCTAATTATTGCTTTCAAAAGACTCCCAGCACGACCACTCAGTGTCGGGTCATTGTTTGTTTCTTTGTTGCTGACATATATGTTTGTCATGTTTAGAGCATGTTTTTGGTCATGTATCTGTTATTGATAGTTTTTTAGCTTCAGTCATGGTTTTGTTTGATACTTTGGATTCTTTTTGTTCTTCGGACTGTGTTTTGGATTTAGTTTTGTCTGTTTGTCAATACAACTCATCAAGTATACCCTGCTCCTCCTTCTTGCCTGCTTTTTGGGGTCCACCACCTGCACGCAACGTTACAAAGACGTGTTGCCAAAGTTCTTTCATATTCGCCAATGCTAGACACCAAGTGACTATGGGTCACTCCATATGAGATCAATATGTGCGCTCAATTCACGCGCGTTTGCAGATCTCAGTACACTAAAACGATCAACATGACAGCCAAGAAGCAATGAGGCACAAAGATGAAGGTAAAGACCTCCTCGTGAGGGCTTTGAGAATGACACGGAATTTCATGCCAAGGTCCCAGCCGAGAAAGAACTCCCTTCTGTTTCAGAAGATGTAGTAGTCACCTGTGTCCCAGCTGAACCCACCGCTGCACCTCCCGAGGAACTATAAGATAAATCATCTTGGTCATCTGATGACGCTGAGAGAAAGAAGAGGTCGAGATAAGCTTGGACTCGGGCCGACAAAGAAATGTTACCTGCATTCTTTGAGGAGTACTCCATGCTTAGCGACTTTTCCAACCCTTCTCAGCAACTATTTTTTTCCAAAAAACATACTAGCAACTGACAACAGTCGTCTAAGTTGAGCAACAATCTTATTTCCTGCACAGTGGACAGAAGAAGGCATAGAAGATTTGGCTAGATTACACTGTATGCAAACCTAAATTTCATAATTTTACTGTATGTCTTGGGTGTATTTATCACTTTGTCACTACACGTCACCGTGAATAATCTTATACTTCCCACTTAAAATTTGAATTTTTTAATTAGAACAAGGGCGGCCCGGTGATCCACTGGTTAGCGCGTCGACCTCACAGCGCAGAGGTTGTGGGTTCAAGCCCGGCTCCGACCTTCCTGTGTGGAGTTTGCATGTTCTCCCCGGGCCTGTGTGGGTTTTCTTTGGGTACTCCAGAACGTGTTAGTTGTTCAGATAGTTGTTCGTCTCCGTGTGCCCTTCGATTGGCTGGCATCTAGTTCAGGGTGTCCCCCACCTACAGCCCGAAGATGGCTGGGATAGGCTCCAGCACCCCCCGTGACCCTTGTGAGGATAAAGCGAATCGGAAAATGGATGGATGGATAATTCGAACAATACCTACCATATAATACATTTAGTATTTTATTCAAACAAGATAATGTGATTTTTCAAAATAGATTAAGAGTAATCAAGACAAAGTTAAGGTTAGCATGTTGGCTTGACCTTTTACCAAAAGGGCACGTTTGCATGATCTCTATGATTTGCTGTGATTGATTCGCTAGAAAAATAGTACCAGTAATGTGTGTATATTTTCATTCATTCATTCATCTTCCGAACCGCTACATCCTCATTAGGGTCGCGGGGGATGCTGGAGCCTATCCCAGCTGTCTTCGGGCAGTAGGCAGGGGACACCCTGAATTGGTTGCCAGCCAATCGCAGGGCACACAGAGACAAACAACCATGCACGCCCGCACTCACACCTAGGGACAATTTAGAGTGTTCAATCAGCCTGCCATGCATGTTTTTGGAACGTGGGAGGAAACTGGAGCACCCGGAGAAAGAATTATTCTTTTAAAACGTGTCCCACCGTGACAAGAATAGCCTATCAGATGATACAGTACATTGACTACCAGTGGGTAGAACTGTTACTTTGCGTCTCACAACTCTCTTGAGCTATCTTGCAACCTTAGAAAGGTCATTCCTGTTTGCTTTTGTCTCGAATGTCCTCTAATTGACAAGTTTTAAAATATTAAAATTGAATTAGATGAATAAAGTTTCTGATGGTGTAGTGGTGCTCTCCCCTTCCTTGTATGCGGGCAGCGTGGGATTGGTTCCCTCTCAGTGATGGTGTGGATATGAGTGTGAATGGTCGTTTCTCTCTATATGTCCTCTGCGACTGACTGGCAACCAGTTCACAGTGTAGTCTGTCTTCTGCCCGAAGGCAGCTGGGAGAGGCTCCAGCAACTCCCTTTGATCCTATTCACGATAAGGATGGATGGATGGATGGATGGATGGAATAAAATTGAGGCCAGCGAGAGATGGTTTTTCAAAGATCATGTTCTTAATATTCTACTGTCATGTAATACAGATTTAATGAAGATGACCAAAAGTGTATCTATGTGTGTGTGTGCGTGCGTGTGTGCAAGTGTGTGTGTGTGTGTTTTAAACTGGAAACTCAGAAAAAAAGACTACAGTAAAAATTGACAAAGTGATTGAAATACTTAAAGGGGAAGTCGAGTCAAATATGTATTTACAATGATATGTTCTATGCGACCCCACTAGTCTAAACATGGCATTCTCATTCACAGTGCATTTGGTGAAGATGAATTAAGCAGCAAAATCCATCCTTTTTCATCCACCTCATGGGGTGGCCACTTTCACTTGCTGTTGCCTGAAAATGACATCACGGTGCCTAAACATTAGGCACCGTGATGCCATTACAGTCCACCGGGTCCATTCCGTGGCCAGTTCGTACGGTTAAGCTTCGTGAGGGATGAAGACAGGACCCAAACGCAGACACAATAAACTCAGAAGGGTTTTATTTCCAGGAAGTGGGACAGGTCGAGGTGGCAGGTACAGAAGGGTAGTCAAAATGACCAATTCAAGGAGTACAGGAACTCAGGAGCATAACGGCTTGGCAGAAACAACTATGGCAGGAAAGATCACAGACAAACTGGCAACAGGTGGCTGTTCAGGCTGGCTTTTATGCTGCAAATGGCTGGCTGAATGAGATGAAGACTAACAGGTGTGTCGGGGAGGCAGGTGCACTGATTAGGAAGGTGTCCGGCCCACACTGAAAAAGGTAACAAAAACAAAAGGGAGGGGCGACACCATGGACAAATAAAGGATTCTAACAGTACCCCCCTCCCCCTCGAAGGGAGCCTCCCGGCGACCCCTCCAGGCCTCTTCGGGTGCGCCCGATGAAAGGCAGAGATCAAATCTGGGTCCAAAATAAAAGATCGGGGCACCCAGGAACGAGACCATCCCCAATCGACCAATCGACCAGGTACTACAGGCCCCAACCCCTACGCCTCACATCCACCAGGTGGCGGGCTTCAAAGACGGGATGGTCATCAATGATCCTTGTGGGAGGAGGGAATTTGGACTGAGGGGACAACCAAATTGTGTGGTGCGCTGGTGCACATAATGAAAAATGTCCTTGGTCTGCTGGAACACCCAGCAAGGTGAAAATTCCCAAACATAGTCACTAGATTTTACCCGCAACGAAAATGAAAATACACAATTTTTTCCCAGAGCATGTGTCCCTGTCAACCAAAATAGGGGCCTTAATCTTGACAATTTTCAATTTGGATTATGTTCATACCAAAGCGCAGCCAAAATGCATTTTGAAAATACTACTCTTCGCTGACTGACTAGCATCTCTCTCCCTCTCTCTCTCTCCCTCTCTCTCTCTCTCTCTCTCTCTCTCTCTCTCATGCTCTCTTTCGCTCTCTCTGCTACATCCAAACAAAGTATTTAATTTCATTACATAGAACGTGAACCGTCATCAAGAAAGACACAGGGATTGTTGTCACGGGATTAATCCATTTGCATTATTTTAATTAGAGCATACACTTACAAAGCCATCTGGTTTGGAAAGATAAAAGGGAGCAGAGAAAGAAAAAGTAGGGCTGATGAGTCCAAAACGCAAGAAATTAGGACATAACTGTATTTATTGAGCTGCGGGGTGAGATGATGTGAGCTCTTTTCATAGCCAGAAAAAAACAGACTTTGTGGTTTTACAGGTGGCTTTAAAGTATTCGCTGACTGAAGGATATGTATACTATATATATACATATATATATAGTGAGAGAGAAAGATAGAGAGATAGATAGATCTACATACATACATACATTCTTCGTATATATGTCTGTGTGTGTGTGTGTGTGTGTGTGTGTATATATATATATTGGATGTATCATTATTTTACTTTTTTTATTTTTCCTGTTGATCTTGGACTTATTTTCGAGATTTGAAAACATTT
>CAAKHF010024747.1:0-10386 GCA_901007745.1 Hippocampus kuda
CACACCGAGGGACAATTTTGAGTGTTCAATCAGCCTGTCATGCATGTTTTTTGGAATGTGGGAGGAAACCGGAGTACCCGGAGAAAACCCACGCAGGCCCGGGGAGAACATGCAAACTCCACACAGCCGGAGCTGGAATCGAACCCGGTGCCTCTGCACTGTGAGGTCGACGCGCTAACCACTGGAGCAACAGGCCGCTTTTGTGAATGTTTTTTTTTTTTTTTTTAAATACAATGGCAACGTTTCGCAGGCCACAAACTTACATGAAGAGCTGTATCTGGCCCGTGGGTCTTAAACTTGCCACGTGTGAAGTAGACTGTTTGATGTTTATTTGGTTTAGCAGATTGCAATTCGAAATTGTATCAAAGTATTCAAAGCACATCAGATGCTAAGAGTACTGTATATGTAGCGTAATTTACTTTCAGATCAAGCTGCCACTTATTCTAGCTGTGGTTTGTTACTCTCTGCAGGCCACACCCCAGCTCTGGCCTGTGCCCCCAATAAGAAAGTGGCTGACTGCCTGGCCCTGATCCTTTCCACCATGAAGCCTTTTCCCCTACGCGAGTCCAACCCCAGCACGGCCTCCTGCTTCAACCCCACCCTGAATAACTGTGGCATCGCCGCTACTTGCGGGTCCAATGGAAGCTTGCGTCACTCCTACGTCAAGGGCCGTTCAAGCTCCATCGGCCTGCACCAGTGTCTCACTGAGTGAGCCTTTCTACTATTGTTTCCTCTGACGTATCCTGGCATCTCATCTATACTTCAGCAAAATTTACAAACAGCGTCTCTAGTCTTACACAAACTAATATTAACCCTCGGAGCATAAGTAAAATGAAGTAGTAACCATAAAATAGAAATAGAAAACAGCACACAATCCGTCCTCTTGGAACATGGTTGCTGATTGTTTGTTTTTTGTTTTTTTTGGTAGCTCTTCACAAACCCTATTTTCTCTGTACTTTGCTGCTCTAAACCAAAATGCTTGATTGTGTTTACATGTGATGTGTGTTTGTGTGTGGATGTGTGTCTGTGCTTGTGTGATTTCTGAATATTAGTTTTGGATATTTTTTTTTATTATCTATGATGCAATGATAAATTGAATCCTTTATGCAATTAAGGTGTAACAGACACTACATAGACGAAATATGTTTATTAGTCTTGTATCAGGATCCACATAGCTATAATGTATTTCAGCATGTTTATTTTTATTTTTTCCTCATGAAATGATGGAATAACCTCATGTAAATGATATGCTGTCGTGCAACTCAAAGCAGGTCATAGTCATATGTTTTAGTATTGTATTACAATAAATAAGCAAGCGAATAGGACAAATAAGGTTCCAGAAAATATGTTTATGTGTAAATGTACCTGTTTTTATGCGCAAGGACCTTGCAAACCATTTTATTCTGTGACATCTACAGCGGCAATTGTGTGGTTGAAAATAATTTTATATTTTGAACAATACTGACATTATTGAAATGAGTTTAATATCTCACGTCTAACACGGGTGATACCAGAGGCTGAAAATCCCAAAGCTAAATTTCCTCATCTCCAAGTGACTGTAAAGTGTAAAGATTTACTGACATTCAGTAAAGATTAAAATATATTGCATATAAATGTGTACATTACACCCACATAAGCAGGAAAATGTCACTTAAATTACTTTAATATTAATTGGGTTGTTTGATAATTGTTTATTTTGACTCATCATGTGGTTCTTTTATTTTTCTAATGCACCAGTGGGTTATCATAAAATGGTTTAGATGTATTTGCACTCTAACATAGATGTTTATATGTTCAATATTTAAAAGTATGCTGCAAATATTAATTAAGATTTAGAAATGCCTGTGTTTGAACAGCATTAAAACCTGTGCAGCATGAGAAACCCGCCTTGTTTTATTTGGACTTAAAGCAAGACTGTAAAAAAATCACAAGAGTGATAACTCTTCATGTGAACAATTGTCTTCCATACAGTTTTTTTTTTTGACATTTCAGCGTGTATCAACTTAAATTCTGTGGATTTAACAGAGATAAATAAAAAAGTACTTGATGACTGATCTCCATTTGCACGTTGGCTAAATTTTGTAGATGTTTTTTTTTTTACTCTAGCTACTGTGCCTTGAGGGTGTATGATTATAATTGATATTGCATGATTGTTTTGTTTTCGTTGTTATGTACTGCACCATAACTGCCTCTTCTGATTCTTTCAACACGACAACAGAGGTGGGGAAGCCTTTTTTCTCAACTGACACAATTTTTAATGTTAATATTAGGTTAAAAAAATCCCAAAAAACTATGTGTATTTTTATATTAAACCATAACATCAACAGTAATCAAATGTTTCTACCTATGAATAGTGTTATATAATATGAATAAATGAATATTAGATAATAAATAATAAAACATAAAACCTCTTAAATACTTTAAACCTAATAGTGTGTGTGTTGACTTTCTCGTTTTTATATGAAAAATAGCCGGTTTCATTTGAAACCACTAAAACATTTTTTTTAAAGTCGCGTTTAAATTCATTATGTCCTTTCACAGTTGCCGTCGCCGGCATCGTTTCCGCCATCGAAAGAAATATTAGCCGCACATTAGCTAGTCCCAAAAAATGGCGAACGTGGTGCTGGAGTTCAAGGCGTCTGCCGGCGACTCCGACCCACAGACTCGTCCGATTCTGGTTATCGGACAGCATGCCAACCTTCAGCATGTTGACTGGGGTCAAATCAAAGGCAAACTACAGCCTGTTGTCAGCAAAGAGGTAACGCGTACGTGGTTGCTAATGCTAATACTTAGCTAACACGGCGAGCTAACCTAAGTGGCGAGCACACCAGCCGCTCAGTCTCGTCAGAGAACTGATGGTCCCACTATACATATATAACTCATAGAAGTTAAGATAACTTCTATGAAGAAGAGAAGATAACTCAACTTTAATAACACATTTTACTGTCTAGACATCGCACTTTAAATGGTTTTATCACGGACTAGAAAAATCTAATTTGGTATTAATGTTAACATTTTCTTAATTGCTTCATTCTCGTGCCGAAAGCATTCATTAATTTCATATGGACATGTAAACGTTATTTCACAAGGTTAACATGCTTATTCATCCTTATGGTTTTGTGCGACATTGACTGTGGAGACTGTTCTGTGAAAATAGGTACAAAAAATCCTGTGGAAGTAATCTGTGCTGTTTGTGTAACACGGGCTATAAAAGTGGACTTGTGATCATGGATATCTGTCATTTATTACTTCACATAGTTATCCTTTAAATACTCCGAACTGCTGTAATTTATTACTTATTTTAAAAACCACGAATCGACGGTTTCAAAAGGCCTTTTGATTTAGGTTTAACATGTACACTACCCTGCAGAAGTATTGACTTTCTTGGCTGTTTTTGTGTATGTTCCTTAATTTCCAGTAAATGAAACTGAAAATGTCATATTTGACAGGAAGCAGAGAAGAGTGCTGTTAACACAATTTACAATATGAAATTTCAATGCAGTAATCCCCCCTAATCCAACCACCACCAATAAATGGAAAGCCGCGAAATAGAAATACAACCCGGGCATTTATAGCACTTCATTTCTTAAGGTCTTTATACACACTTTAAAACAATACAAACTCATTTAGACACATTAAGAGCAAGCAAGCGCAATGGATAACACCAAAATATTGTACAAACCATGTATAAAATTGTGAAACAACTACGCTTGCAAAAAAATATATATATGTATAGTGGGACCATGAAGTGTGAACCGTGATTATGGTGGAATTATTGTAAAAAAAATGACCACAAACTTTGTCTCTCAGACGCTGTGGGTGGGTCCACTAAATATGCTAAAACACGCTCGCTCAACTGTCAAATAGCCCACATCTTTCTTATGTCTACACATCATTTCATGTTTGAGCTGCGAAAATATGGTTGAAAGCAACCTCAAGGCGACTTGGTGGGATATGTGTGGTCCAGCCGACTACACATATCCCACCAAGTCGCCTTGAGGCTTTCCATGACCCGGTGACAGGCGCTGGCTACCAGAGAGCTCGAGAGTTAACTGGGGGCTCCTCTGGTTTGACAGATGTATGAACGTCGCGCCCGTTAGCTAACTCACATACTTACTTAGCGTTGTGTTGGTGTGTAGGTGCACATCACAGACACACTTTTTGGAAAGACGTCTTTCTCATCATTAAATATGGAAAAGAAGGTCATGTTCTTCCATAGTGGGGGAGGGGCAATTTATGCCGCACGCTTAAGTACCGGTATGTCACTTGGTACCCTTTTAGCCACGCCCCCCCAAAATCCTATATTCTTACGATTCAGTACTACATTTTTCTTCATTTTTGCCGTTGTTTTTAGCAATCAACAACATGATGATGTTTTTCTTATGAGAAATGATGTAGTGTACTGTTCTTTCAGATTTGGCAGGCGGCACTGAATACTTTGAGCCCCAAGCCCACGGACAGCTGTCCTCTGTACCTCAACTATGCAGCGGTGGCTGCCATTCCTTCCCGGGTCAGCAGGCACAACAGCCCCTCTTCTGCCCACTTTGTCTCCCGTCTGGTCCGCTCGTGTCTGCCTGGAGGGAACAACCGCTGCATCGTGGTCCGTACCTGCGCCGCATTCTCTTTCTTACCCTCTTCAAACGAATCAGTCACTATTTGGGACTGAAATCTGTTCCATACAGTGGATGGAGATGTCTTGACGCTTTTGTTTGCTCTGCAGATGGTGTGTGAGCGCTCAGATGTGTTTGCGTCAGCCTGTGCCATTTCTAGAGCGTTCCCCATCTTCTCTCGCCGCTCCGCTTCCTCGCGCCGGGCCGAGAAGAAGCATGTCATTGTTGAGTTTGTGATTGTCGGCCAAGACAACAACCGGATGGATGATGCCGAGCTGCAGGTACTGACTGCATCGAAATTATCCTATTTTTTCTTATAATGGACATGGCACGTTTATTTATTTTGACTATCTGCCATCTGTTAGTATTGATCAGTCTCTCTTAGACCTATTTGTGAAAATATGATACGGACCCAAGCAACTTATTATAATGAAAAGTAACAAAGTAAAACATAAATTCAAAAAACATTTTCATTAATGGAATAAAACAAAGCAACAAAAATGCTTTTTAAAAAAACAAACAAAAAACTAAGTGAAACAATGTGCAGTCAACCATTTTGCTTTTTTTAATGTTTTTATTTTTTAGTGTCTCTCCAATGCTGCAGAAGGAGTGCGACTGGCAGCTCGCATTGTGGACACGCCGTGTAATGAGATGAACACAGACCACTTCTTGGATGTGAGGAAAACCAACAAATGCAGTTTTGTTAATCTGTCAAGACCCTGAAGGGACTCCCGTGTGTTTCAGGAAATCAAAGCAGTGGGAAGTGAACTCGGAATAACTCCTGTGATTATTCGTGGAGAGGAGCTGAAAGAAAAAGGCTTTGGAGGTAATGTATCTGTACTTATCTAGAGGATGGTTTGGTTCTGAAATAAGTGGGAAATATTTTGTTTCAGATTTTTGAAAAATGATGAGCTCAATTCCTCATCCAAATCCTCAACAAATTATTTGTTGCACAGATTGAAATGAAACCATAATTACGGTGTTTGAATTCATTTTTTAAAAGTGCTGTCAAGCGATTAAAATATTTAGTCGTGATTAATCACATTTTTTTCATAGTTAATGCGGAGTTCATTGTGCATTTGATTTATTGAAAAAAAATCCCCTTTTTCTGTCCCATTATTTAATTTTAATACCCTTAACATGAATAAGAGGATTCATTTTCTTACCAGACGCATACCTGGAATAATGTATACACGAACTAGGTAGGCCTGCTGTTTTTCATACAGAACTCACTCTCGCAATCAAGCATTTGCACCCACACAATCATTTACATTGTTGTTGTTCTGACAGATGTATTTATTGAACAAACGTATGCACACAACACGGCTAGCCAAGGTGTACACAATAAATTAGGCCTACCTGCAGTGCTCCAACACAGCCTCGAGCCTCTTCAGTTTCTCCAGCTCAGCAGCTGTCGGCATGGCGACGGTGGGTGTGTGCAGGGCCAGCGTAGCTCTCAGGGGGATCAGCGTTCCACAGGATGCGCTTGACCATTTCCAGAGAACTATTCCATCTGGTTGGCACTTCTTGGGCAAATGACTCCTTATTCTGGCTGTAGGTGACTTGTCATTGCTTGAGCTGCGCTTTGTTTTGCTGGACTATGCTTCAAAATGTCCCAAAGACTTTTTCTCCATTTTTGCCAGTGCGCTGTCAAACAGGCTGCTGTTAAGCGAAACGGTGACAGCGCAGGTGCACAGTGGGTGCGGTGCACGGCATGTGTTCAAAGGAGAGCTGCCTGACCGCCGCTGTCATATTGCGTGCACCATCTGTGATCCTTGTAGGTATTTATGGCGTTGGCAAGGCAGCTGAGAATCCTCCTGCATTAGCAGTCTTGAGCCACACGCCAGAGGGCGCCACTCAGACCATTGCATGGGTGGGCAAAGGCATCGTGTATGACACTGGAGGACTCAGCATCAAGGGGAAGGTACTTTTTCTTTTTCTTTTTTTTTTCTACTTTTTAGGAGGTATTTTTTCTGCCATATGTACAGAGGCAAATCTCCAAAGCAATGCCCTTGAAGTTTTGACTGAAGAGTTGACTGAATAAAAGTTAATTGCTTTTTTTTTCCTTCTTCATCCTAGACCACAATGCCAGGCATGAAGAGAGACTGTGGTGGAGCCGCTGCCATCTTGGGAGCTTTTCAAGCCACCATAAAACAGGTGCGCTGCCTGTGATAGGTGTCAAGCTGTTTCGTTGGTCTCCCTCGTCGTTTCTGTGACACTCAGCGGTCATTGGGACCTCGGGGACAAACTCCCGCTCTCGCGTGTGTCCCAGGGCTTCAAGGACAACCTCCACGCCGTGTTTTGCCTGGCAGAGAACGCCGTTGGACCTACAGCCACACGGCCAGATGATATCCACACACTCTACTCTGGAAAGTAAGCCTGTGTTTCCCCACGTCTTGGAACTTGAGACCAATGAAAGTTAAATGCAGTTCGCAGAAGCTGATCACAAACTAAGATGTGTTCTTAATGACTTTTAAGGACTGTGGAGATTAACAACACTGATGCCGAGGGAAGGTTGGTGCTGGCCGATGGAGTTGTATATGCCAGCAAAGATCTGTCCGCTGATATCATTCTCGATATGGCCACGCTGACGGGCGCTCAGGTATGATGAAAATAAAGGTTGACTTTGAGACGCTAATGTCAACATTGACAATTTTTATGGGGGGGTTTTTGGTTGTCTAGGGGATTTCTACAGGAAAGCACCACGCAGCCGTGATGACTAACAGTGAGCAGTGGGAGACGGCGTGCGTGCGTGCCGGGCGCAGCAGCGGCGACCTTGCCCACCCTCTGGTTTACTGCCCTGAGCTGCACTTCACCGAATTTGCTTCCGCTCTTGCTGACATGAAAAATTCAGTGGCTGTGAGTAAGACTCTGAGGGCAGCTAAACCCTGAAAAAATATTTTTCATCCATGCTACTTCACAGACCACACGTTTCCATGCCAGACAAAAATGCCACTTTAAATATGGACCAAATAATTGCATACATACAAAATCCATCCTCTTAATTTCATTTTAGATACATTTTGCAATGCATGTATAAAAAAGATCCACTATCCTAATCCAGAAATAAAGGGCATGAAGTGAGCAACAAAATCACCACGTCATCTTTCCCCCAGTGCAAATGGCTCTCTTGCATAAAAAAAATTATTAAAAGACGGCACAAAACTGCTCAACAAGAAAAAACATCAAATACCCTAACTCATTTTGTCCATTTTTCCCACCAAAATAAACTCGTATCATTCCAAAACCGCAAAATAATTAGGCCTTCTTACTTGTGTTGGGCAGTATGACCTGTCTGCCATCTAGTGGTGGTTGGCGATATTACAACTTAAAATTACCGTTACCCCGAGGTCGCAGTTCACCACCAACAAATTCACATATTTGCAGAATCCCCCCCCCCACTATTTTTTTTTTTCAATTTGGGGGGGTCTTCCCGTTCTTCCCCACACTTTTTGTATTTTAATGTTTATTGAATTTGGGGGGATTTAATGTATTTATAGACGCATACCGTATATATAAAGCTAAGCTGTGACTATAAAAAATAAATATCCAGCTAGTGTTATACACAATCTTTCATTTTTCATCATTGCCGTCACTGTGAAAACGGAAATATCCAAATACCCTTGTGGAATTAATACTTGGATTCTTAATTGTGTGACCTCAGGAGAATTCAACTTGGGTGCGGGGGGTCGAAATGTTTGTTTGTCAGTGGAGTACTTGAAATTGCTAATGCTTGTGTTTCATTTTGTCAGGACCGTGAAAACGCTCAGAGCTCTTGCGCTGGCCTCTTCATCGTGTCGCATTTGGGCTTTGATTGGCCCGGCGTGTGGGTCCACATTGACATCGCTTCTCCTGTTCATGCTGTGAGTACCAGGTGCTGCATGTTGTTAAAAAGTTTTGAGTTGTAATCTATTGAAAGCAGCCAGCGTGAGCCTTGCACTTGCCTTGGCAGGGGGAGCGAGCCACAGGATTCGGAGTGGCTTTGCTGATGGCACTGTTCGGTCAGGCTTCTGATGACTCGATGCTGAACCAAGTGTCTCCTTTGGGTGCTGCCTCTAACATGTTAGAAGAGCAGATGGAGCAGGATTGCAAAAGGAGACGGTTGGTGTAAGAGAGACAAAGGCGCTGTCGCAAGCTCTGGACCCTAATGCCACCACCACACCCCTAAAACTGTTGAAGCAAGTGCTCATTCACTTTGGGTTCATGTTTTAACTTGTATGTCTGCCCTTTGTTTGATTCCATTTGACTTTACTGAATAAAAGAAATGAAATGTACGGCGATGTCGCCTGAGCTCTATTCACCACAATTCGAACCAGCACAATAAATGAAATATTCATGTGTAAATTACAACAAATGAGTGCTCATTGGACCTTTTTATTTTATTTTTTTAAAGTAAAACTAAAGCATGATGCTTGTAATAATTGTGGGAGATTTCTTCCTTTAACAAAAGGGTGCATTTCAATTTCAAAGTCTGTATTTTGTTATTTACTTTTAATTTCAGCCTTTTTAAGATGTCAGTAAAGGAGTTTAATCAGTCACCTCCTCATAAAAAATATGTAGTAAATTTACTCAACAGGACTTCGACCAGTATTTCCTTCCAACCGACAAGTTTAAGACCTTCAGCACGGCATTAGTTGTTTTACAAGCCGCTAGTTGGCGCTGTTGACATCGTTAAGTCTATCTGACGCTCCGACGATGCCGTGATTCAGTGTCATGTGACATCGACAGAAACGAGTCGCTCGTAAAAGTTACCGGTAAAGCGGCTTGCCCAAATGGCCAACGCGGGGTCCGTTGTTTTATTTTCCGTTTTGCTGTCTGCCGCGTCAGCCGGACTGTATTTTAACAGGAAAGAGCCCTGTTATGTCCCCACGCCGAGGACAAACGGCTTCGGACTGAGGTAAGTTGGATGTTTTGAGCAAATTTCCTACATACTTAGCGACATGGCTAACATGTCGGCAGTCACGAGTTCGAAGTGACGACACGGTAAAGAACATGAAGTGATCATTTATATACATATATGAATCACTGCGTTAATTTTTTTAATAGACCGCAAACGCGCTTGGGTAATTATTTGTTTCATAATTCGGAAGTCAACTGTGATGTTGTGTAAACTCCTGGTAGAAAATGAGGAAGTTTGACATAATTTATTTTTTAATGGCACATGGTGAGAACTGTTTTTTTTTTCTTGTTCGGCCCTCAGACGGCCATATTAAAAATATGATTCATTAATCAGGGTGTGCGTGAAGTCTCCACAATTGTCTTTATAATACAACACATTTATCACAAAACAAATTACTAGACAAATCTGTGCAAATGATGACATTTTCAAATATATTTTTTAATAGTCCCTGTGCAATGTCCACGTCTCAATAAACTAGCTGTGTTCCATACATAATCCTGTAGGGGCGGCATTGTTCCGTGGTCGAGTTGTCGTTTCCGAACCCACAGGTTGGTACTTCGACTCGCAAGTCGAAGCGTTCTTGTCCAGTTGCTCCTGATGCTACGTCATCAGTAGGCGAATAAGTTCTTTGTGGAGGCTCTCAGTCGTACAGGAAAGTTCCATCGAAGAAAGGGTTCCGTCAGTCGTCATCTGTACCTATGGGTAAAAAACAAAAAGGACGTTTCGCTTCTCTCACAGAAGCTTCGTCAGCGGTAGACAACTCTGAAGTCTCCGTGAAGACTCCGGGAAATTGTTCTGCGCTAAAAAGCTGAGCGTGGCCTATTTGAGGACTGGTTGGGGATGGTTAGTCACGCCCCTAGGTGAAGAGGCCCATTG